>CAIGRQ010207948.1:0-11233 GCA_903798375.1 Fraxinus sp. D2006-0159 | reverse complement strand
TCGAGCATTCCGCAAAATAATGTGTCTTACTTCTACAGCTATAGCAAACTCCGTAATTCTTACATCTCATTGTAAACTTTGATTTGCGCTGTTGGAGAAGATGGGGCAATGGAGAAAGTTTGGGAGTCTGGTGCGATTTCGAGGGTTCCAGAAAGGGGGAAAATGAATTTGGGTGATTTGGGGGAAATGAATTTGGTTGAAACGGGTTTAGCTTTTGGGTCGGGTCGGGTTACTTAAAAATGCATTTTGAAATTCAAATGATAAAGTGACGGGCATTTTCTCAGACAGTTCGGCCACGTCATTGCCACGTCATCCTGTCAACCCCTATGTTAATTCCTTCAGGTAACGTAGCAGAATTGATTTTCCATAGTCAAAAGTAGACCTCAGAGTAGATCCCTTTCCCTTATCCTCTAGTTCTCTCTTTCAACAAGCCACCAAATTCTTTAATCCTCAATCGCACGTACCCGTCACCTACAAGGCCACACAACCATCGCAAACCAATCACCATCCTCCACGTATCGGTTTATAATTCACGTCACAGACGCCTCACTTTATTCATCTTGCAGTCTCAAGACGCCATGAATATTCGACAGAGAAGAAAGGAGAGAACCGATGAATTGCTATAATTTATCTCCAACTTAATTAATTAATTTCCAATTACCCAATAAATGCTTAGTAAAAGAAATTATATGTACACAAAATTAACCCTAACAGAAATTCTGGAGTTTTAAAACTCTATGAAACTCAGCTATATGTAAATTAGTGAATTTGGATTGAATCGGATCTGATCGGATCGGTGAACTTTGATCTGATTCATTTTGTTTTGATATTTTGTGGGTAGATATTATTTAGTGATTGTTTCTGTATGAAAAAAGTGGTGGGAGAGGATTGGAGACAGATTAGAGATTAAGAATTTCATAGGTTTGTTGGCGCAACATGTCTGCCGTAGTGTGCGGAAAGAGATCGAACATCTTTGAGGAATCGCCGTCATCGCCGCCAGTCTCAAAGAGAATCCGTTGTTCTTCATCTTCCTCTCCTGGCCGAACCCGCTCTCCTCCGAGGTCTTTCTTCATCTCGAATTCGTCTTCACCGCTCGATTATCTCATTGCTCTCTTCCCTGATATGGAAAAGCAGGTTTGTGTTTTCTCTTTTTAACTCATTTGTTCGTATTTCATTTTTTATTAGCAAAAGCTGTTTCTTTTTGTTGGATTTGTGAAATGGGGAATTGTAATTCTTTCATAGAGGATAGAAACAACAGTTTTCTTGTGATTTGAATTGTTTATGTGATGATCGTGGACAATTGAGTTGTTATTTAATTCAAGATGATGCACGTTTTGCGTTATTTGGATAGTATTTGATGTTAAGTATTAGACATTTTAGGTACTTCGTGGGAATATAGATGAAAGATCCTGTTATTGTTTTATTAGATCATATGTCATTGTTAAGCTTGACATGGAACTTTCTAAAACTGCGCAAAATCAATGTTAATCTTGCTCTATTCATTAACTAATGATATATATGTAACTTCTGAATCCTCATCCAATTTGTCATTACCAGGCTCCTAACTGGTGAGTCTAATCATATTGTGGTGTTATACAAGGAAATTGGGATATAAAATACATTGCCTTGATATCTCATTTATATATACAAGTTAGTTCTTTTGTACCAGATTAGGAGCAAGTCAACGATTGAGTCAATAATAAGCTCGACATTGATATTCTTGGACCAAGGCTGAACAACTCTCAATAATATGTCCTAACTGAACCTAAGTCCCAGAGTTACTCCTAAACAATGCCGAAACTGGATAACACTCCTTTAAGCTTGTTTTGTGCTCTGTTTATTATGTATATGCCCAGATGAAGCTAGGCTTCTCTTCTTTATATGTTCTACTTGGCTCCTCCATGCTTTCCCCCTTTTCTTTTGCTGTAGTTCGGAGAGGATGGAGGGAGAGGGAAAAGAAGAAAGGCAGAACGAATTTAGTTCTTTTTAACTACTCCAAAAATTTTGGAAAATTATAGGAGAAAAAATAGAAAAACATGTAGAGAGGGAAAAAGCGAAAGAATTATAGATAAATGAATATTCTTCTTACGATGTATAAAGCATAGGTTTAGAGAATTCAAATAGATTCTTCTTCCCTTATTTTGGTTCTATTGTATCCATATGAATATATATATATATCCATGCTTTTCGCACAAGACCTTGTGCGAAAAGCATGGACCTAGATTCTTATCTTTGGGTGTGGGTTAGTGATAACAACGTCTGTTTGACATGCTTTTGAAAGACAAATAATGGAGCAATCCAATTAATATGATAATATTACTCATTCATTCATTGATTGGTTTTCATCGGCGAAGAAAGCTACGGTCTCTTGTGAATGTTGGAAATTTGCAATTCAGCATCGCATGTGCGCCACAATGTGCACGTTTGACGGTTTGTGCAACACAAGCTCCATTCACTTAAACGTGTAAAGCAAGCATGGTCCTGCTATTGAGTTCCAACTCATGATTGATCCTGCACGCTAGTTGTGACACGATGATTGTGTATATATTTAGTATTGTTGAATGCTTGTTAATTCACAATGCGTATTAGTTTTTTTTCCATGTTTCAGCATTTTACCTGTTTGAAGAGGAAAAAGGTCTTTGGTTCAGAAACATATAAGTTATATGCTAATAGTGACAGCCAGAGATTCAATTTTGTGGATGACAAACTATATAACACTGTTGAAATGAAGAATGAAATTTTTTCTTTTATCTTGATTTATTTTATTGGGGAAAGATCTTTATTCTTGCGCACTTGGAAGGCTAGAAACTAATTAGTTGTAAGGGGCTGGAAGGGAATGAAAGGAAGCCAATGTGTTATTCTAATGATACGTCCTTTCTCTTACGAAGGATTCCCTTTCCATCCCCTCCATTTAAAAATAAATTGGGTTTTTTTTTTCCTTTATCCTTTCTCTTTGTTCGGAGTTTATGCAAGCATGTTATTGTTTGCTGAACGTGGCTGATATGTATATAGGAACCATTTTTTTCTACCAATAAATTTGATAAATAGTCACAGTCCTTAATTTAAGCTAATCTAACCATCTTGATCTATCCTTAATTTAAGCTAATCTAACCATCTTGATCTATTAAAACCTTCTAATGTCCATGTACTCACATCCATACCCCTCAAATATTAGGGCTCATTTGGTTTATGTTTCAGTTTTGAGTTATGAGTTTGAACATTTTTTGTTTTTTTTTTTTTGAGGATTTCTTTTAATAATATTAAAAATGTATTGGTTTGTAATTTTGAAAAACTATTTTTTAAATTAGAAAATATGTTTGGTTTGGAATTTTAAGAAATTATTTATGACATTTTATTCCTTGGAATTTGATTATTCAATAACATAGAACAACTTTATGTTATTATATTATCTAGTTATATCATTTTAAAGTTAGTAAATCTTACAATGTATGTATTTTTCGCTACAAAAGTAAAATAAAAATAAATAAAATAATTTTAATTGGCAAAGCACAAGAAATAAAAAATAAAAATTTATGTCGTGGACAAATAATTTTTATTTGTGTTCATTTAAATATACTTTAATGTAAATATCCATTAAGATCTTCAACTATTTTTATTTTGTACAATTTTTTTTTTTAGAATTTAACCCATGTTTGGTAGAAATTAAAATTCAGATTTTAATTTAAATCAAAGTCGAACAATTAATTTTAACCACATTTTTTGGGACACCCCAACTTTTCAAACGCATATTTCATCAACTTTCATCAAAATCTACTAAAAATTTGATTTTAATCTCCACTAAATATGAGTTTTTTTTTTTTTAATAATTTATCGTAATTTTTTTTTTTTTAATTTTGAACTTCTAAATATAATTTTATTTTTTTTAAATTTCATTTTTTTCTTAGAATTTTATGTAAAAATTAATTTAAACACTTATTTTCTATGTTTTGAGTGTTTTTCAAAGTTTTCACTGAAAACACTTAAAATGTCAAAAATACGTTTTGAATTTTATGTTATAAATTAGGGCGTGGTCGGTAGAAATTAAAATCGGATTAAAATTGAAAAACTAACCGTTATTGTTGACTTTTATTAGACGAGTGAGACCTAATAACGGCTATATTTTCAATTTTAATTGGATTTTAAGCACCACCGAACACGTCCTTAACTTTGTTTTGAAAATGTATTTTTAGAAATACCAGATAAAACAAGTTTTGAGTGCTTTATAAAACTGAAAACATTTTGAAAACAACAAATCAAACGCACCCTTGCTATTTGAATATAATAGTACACTGTGTTTTTAAATGAATTTTCATGTGTAAGCAAAACAATTTGCATGGTTTTAGAGAGGATGGGAACCTCTCCTATGATTCTTTTCTCATTGCTCCTCTTTCTCTTATGTTAACTTGTGAAGAATGATATAAAAGAGGACCCGTCTTGCTCATTGCTCCCTCTTATCTTTTATGTTAACTTGTGAAGAATGACATAAAAGATTGCCCATCTTGTGTGTAATTGATGTTTGATTCTGAACATAAGTGTGGGGATGGAATTAACTTTTTATCATCATACCATTCATTCTTTTCACTAATGCAAATGCACAATAAAAAATTAAGCTACCAAATAACATGTTGAGGTTGGTATACCACGATAAGTTATGCACCGTGCGTTGCTCTGTCTCGTCTCATATTGTCTTAGCCTGGACCGTTTTACATCGACCTATCAATCATTGGGAGTTATTATTCTTATTGAATGACACACACTTGGAAATTGGTAAATGGATACTGTTTTTTCAATCAAATGTGAAACCCAAATGTCTAAAGATTAACAATACCTCATTAAATGCTTAACCCAACTAAAATTCAACCGTTGACAAGTAGCGTGGAACAAATAACGATTAACAATACCCCATTACATGGTGCAGTCGACTAAATTTGAAAAAGTAGACTAGTGACAAACAGTGTGAGATAAAGTGGGTAATAACAAGTATAACGGAATGGAATTAATATAGTTTCAAATAAAGTATATGTAACTTAAATAATTACCATGATATATATAAAATTCATGCATAAATTATCGGTGGATGTCTTGTGGAACACTACCCCATTAGATATTTTTCTAAGGGGGTGTTTGATTGGCTTTATTTTCTATGGAAAATGTCCATTTTTCACCCAAATTTCTACTTTTGGAGCTTTTCATTGACATTTTTTTCCATGAAAAATATTTTCCAAAAATTGGTCACTTGACAATATTTCCTCGAAAATAAGGAAAACATTTTCTTTAGACAGAAGTAGGTTTCTATTTTCCAGGCAATTCACTCTCTCTTTCATGTATCCCCTTTCTCTCATCTATCCATCAATAAAAGATGAACAAGTATAACATTTTTTGTATTGAAAATTAAACCAATCAAACAAATTTAATTAATAATTTTCATGAAAATTCCATGCTTGTAATCACACACATCCTAAGTGCCAAGTTGCAACTTCGTTATATTGTTCAAGAGATGCAAAATTTCTCAATGGTGTATTTCTACATCAAATAAAAAAAAAAGGATTTCACTGAGTTCAGGAAGAATCAACATGCTTCTTTGTCATGTTATTACATGAAGTGAGTTGTATTTTTAATACTTAATGTTAGTGGTTAATACCTTGAACCTATATCGAGTTTTGTTTTCCATAAATTCCATGCTTGCAATCACACACATCCTAAGTGCCAAGTTGCAACTTCGTTATATTGTTCAAGAGATGCAAAATTTCTCAGCGGTGTATTTCTACATCAAATAAAAAAAAAAATGATTTCACTGAGTTCAGGAAAAATCAACATGCTTCTTTGTGATGTTATTACATGAAGTGAGTTGTATTTTTAATACTTAATGTTAGTGGTTAATACCTTCAACCTATATCGAGTTTTGTTTTCCAGGAATTTCCTCCATGTTAACAATGTGTTAAGAATGTCTTTTAGTATTTATTGATTGTCAGTCTTACGGTTGACCAGAGTAAAATTCATAAATGGGATATCGCATCACTTACCTAACATCGGGCGTGCATTACTGCTTATACAAACTGACATAATGACAGAAATCAAAGCGTTTCGTATATTTATTGATATTCTTGTCACTTTTTTTTTCCTAAATTATGTGATTGGTTTTTTTGACATCAATCTTTACCATTTCGCCTGAGTCTCATAATAAACGTGGTCCAATACACGTTAAGAGTATGGTATGTGTTAATTTTTTCTAGATCTTGGTTAATCAATATATGTTCAATATTGTGCTATCTGTATACCTTGGTGATTGATGATCTTGGTGGTGCCGATGTTTCCCTAAGTAGATAAAAGATATTATGAATTTATTACCTTTGCTTGTGCTGTTAAACTATTCAGTCCATGGTATTGCTGTTAATTTGCAGGTTCTAGAGAGAGCCCTTGAAGATTCTGGTGATGATTTGGACTCTGCAATAAAAAGACTTAACGAGCTCCGCTTAAGTACTGCTGCAATCAAACCTGAAGTTACCCAGGGAATTGATGCCCAATTTGCAGCTCAAGGTGCTTCTCTATCTGTAGCTTTGTTATCTGTATATCTGTTGTAGAGCTTTCTTTAATGATTTTGGGATGCTTCTGTTTATCTATTCTGTGAGAACTGGTTAAGGATACTTGTGATTCCATGTCAAATGTGGAAATTTTGAAATTATCTGAAAGATGTGTATGCATTAGGCATTATAACTAAAGCTTTGAAATTACTTGCACGGATTTGATATTACACAGAGATTTCTTTGTTGGAGTCATTTATTGACCACAGAGCCTCCATCTTGATCTCAACTCAGCCTATCTAATTAATTTTATAGTTGAACAGAAGGCACATTTCCATCATATATTAGCTGCTTCCCCATTCCTGATAACTGCTCTGCGATAGGCTCATTCACATGAGCTCAGGCAGACCTGACAGGTGGGAATTCTGTTTAGAAATACTGGATTTAAAACTTTTTTGCGATAGTTTCACCTCATATGTTTCATCTCCCAATTGACCTGGCTAATAATGTCATCTGGCACCTCTGATAGAAGAAACAAGTACTACAGTTAACATGAAGGGGCCTGGAACTTTTATCATGCGACGATAGTTATTTGTATATTTCTGTTTAGCCTTGCTATTTCTAGGCATATGACGTACTTCTATTTTTAATTTATTTATCTCATTCCACATTACTTCCTGTATAGACATGACTTTAAGATTTATTTCCTATCATAGCTATGTTATTGCTCATATAATTATGGAATGCAAACTGCAAACTGCAAACTGCTAAATAAAATTTTCAAATGCTTTTAAAAATAGAGATCCATTAAGCAGCTGTTGTTTTCCTGATTTGGTGCAAGTTATGATCATTCTTTAAATTCCATACTTCACATCCTCTGGTGGTGCCTTTGGATCATAATTGTACTGCCCTTTAGGGCCATTTGGCATGGTTTTTGAAAAGTCAATAAGAGTTTTTGAGGCTTAAAAGTTGTTTTTGAACCTGTTTGGCTAATTTTATGAAAGTATTTTCGGTGGTTAGAAGAGCTTTTGGAAGAAGCTGGTCGCTTTCTCAAAAAGTAAAAGGTAGCTTCCTCCAAAAGCTCTTTTACAAGATATAAAAACAAAAGCTATATCAAACGTGCCCTTAATATCATAGTTGTTCCTTGTTAATCTCAAGTTCAATGTAGTAAGAGAAGGATATAAAATTTAACCCCCGTTTGGCCCCCATTAAATTATAATTTATTTTTCTCAATCTTCTTATCAATCACATTGTCGAATACAATAATATTACACATAAATTCAAAAACTTCTCCTTATTCTTTATTACACATTCTTCACAAAATTACTATTCCTTTCATTATAATGTGGGATAATGGGAGCCAAACGGGTGCTCAATATGCTGCTGCTTCTTCAAGGAAATTAATCAACCTTTACTACCACTTGGGTCTACAAGTTCATACTGTGTCGCTTGCACAAAGACTTCGTTTTTTCACTTTTCAAATTGTAAATAGTTCTCAAAATATAGAGGGTGAAGCAGTAATACTTTATCTTTTGTCCCTTTACTCCCAAGTCCTGGGGGAAACTTGAAAAAATTCATCAAACTAAGCATTTGTTTAGGTTTTACTAGTAACTTATAATTTCCCGTTTAAGTCAAGTTTCAATTTTTACCATATATTCACAGCTAATACCCACTTATTACCCAAACACACATTAAGATTTGTGTTCCCACTATATTTGGGGTTGGTGAAGAAACTAGAATAATCCCCTTTTCATCCTAGAAAAAGAAGATAAAAAACCAATAACACCGAATAAGGTTTATATTAAATGGTCATATTCTCCCCTCATGTCTGTTTAAAAGAGAACTAGTGTTATGGGCTGACAAACTAATTATTAACATATTTACCCCCCTCGTAAACAATTTCTTACAGAAATCCCCAAATTATACTTAAAAAATTATATGTTTAAGAAAAATGACTGCTCTTTAATTTGTTACATTGTGTAATTAATTATTTTGGTAACAAAATTGACATGCTCCGTCGTGAATCACCCTTCATGAAGTACCCATGTTGACACGACATGATTCCGGATCGAGTTGTGTTTAGTTGGACACGGCTGTCACGAGTGGAAGAAGACAAGGGGTTGCTTCTGTGAAGAATTTCACTGTGAAATTAGGTTGAGTGTAACGAAGAGGACAACGATTTAGGTCCCTTTTGTTAAGTGGGCTTGGTGGCTCACCTTTTTAAGTTAGCAAATATTTTTTCAAGTGGAATCGATTCACTTTTTGTTAAGTCAAGAAATGATTTGTCAAGTGAGCTTGCCTCTTTTTGTTATTTTTAATTAAAATAAAATTTCAAAAATCATATTTAATGCAAGTAAAAATAATAACATGAATTCATAAAATAAACTCGAAGTCACAAAACTCAATTAGTCTTTAAATAAAATATTGGTTGATTTACAGTCTATATGTACTTCTTTTTTTTTAAAAAAAAAAAAAAGAAAAGAAAGAGAAAAACTACGTGAGACATATCCCCTTACCCGTATCGAAAATTCAAATCATGTTTAACCATATTCCCATACTGTAATTTTAAAAAAAAAAAAAAAAAAAAAAAAAGGATTGACTCATAAATATGTACCTATATCTGACACCGGAGTTCGAGTAACATATGTGATAATTGAAAGAGAATAGTGCCTTTAACTTTAAGTCTTTAACCTGAATTTATTCATAAAATGAAATTCTCATCGAATTTTATCATTTATATACTTATTTAAGATGCTTATTATTCATTTTATTGAACTTTGTTCAAACGGAAATGCTTGAGTATAACTATATGATTATTAAGGGTATTAGGTTTTTTTTTTTTTTTTTTCCTGCAGACTGAATCTGCTAATTAGTTTTCTAGTTGTCCGTCTTTCCTTTTTAGAGAATGCTATATTGACTATTTAATTTCAATTACCATTTGACAAAAGGTCTTGCGAATTTGATGATGAACAGTGTTATTGATTGATTCCTCAATACGTTTTTCTATTGATTTTCACAATCAGTAGAAGCTGCAAGAAATATATATTTTTCAGTTCCTTTAATATACCTCCCAGTAGACAAGCAATATCCTCTTCAAGGATCTAGCATTTTTGCAAATGGTAACGATTTTTTTATACATATGTCGACGTCAAGTTGTCATCCTTGGAGAAGTTACATAAAGATATATGTAGACTCTACAATAGTTTTATCGTGTTTACATAATGCTAATTAAATTTACATTTATTGATGCCATGAATTTGGGTAAACAGATAGTTCATAGGTGTTCATATATCGCTAAAGCAGGGTGAGCCTTAATATTGAGAAATTGAGCTACACCTTAAAGTTTGGGCCAAAAATATATTTTTTTTCCCCATAAAATAAGCTTAAAAAAACTTGTCCCACCTCAAAAAGTCATATCCAGTCCAGCTCTACATTTCTAGTTTTGCCCCTGAGGTTCATTTGTGATAATTTCTATGCTATTTTTCTTTGACTTGGAAATAGGTGCCAAACACGTGTCTGGTTCATTAAAAAATATGCCATTTTTCGTTTAAAAATGAATTATCTACATGCCATAGCCAATTCTAAACCATAGAAGAGTGCATGTGAGTTTTGACGTAGTTATGAATGCTAAAGTATTTCTTTCAAGTGTACGTTTTTGAAATCCTTTCATAGGATGAATGATGGGTTGAAGAATTTTATTTTAGATGCTTTTGTGGTTTCCTGTGAAGAGATTCCTTTGTAGGACTATTCATACTTTTTAACTGTTTGCTAGTTGGTAGAGATGCACGTATAAAACTATTAGTCTAGGCATATGCCCTTGTTTGGTACACATTCTTTCAAAACTCATTTTCAACCACATATTTTTCAATAAAATAATATTTTTCATCTCATCAATAAATTTTCCTTACTTTTTAACTACATATTTTCCATCATATCACTTTTTAAAATACGTTCTTTCTTCAATAATATCCATCAAACACACCTTATATTGCAAACTTCTCATGCCTACATGATCTTTTCTGACTATTGAGTGAAGGGAAGAAATTATTCCTTTACCCATTCCATCGCAAAAGATATAATGTGTTATAAAGTCAATTAAACTTTGAATATGAAGTTTGCAGTGGGATAGCCACAGATGGGCAATATTAACATTTAAACTACAACCATATAATTGTTAGAATTTCAAACAGCCGCCCCAAAAGATGGTTGTTTCTAGATTATTAAAAAAAAAAAATTATTCTAGATGATTGTTCATTTTACAATGTTCATCCGTGTGACCAAGGACATTGGGTTTCTTTAGAACTATTGTTGGGCCTCTTTTGATTTGAAGAGGGCTGCAACTCTGAGGGGTTGCTCAATTGGTCAGACATTGGGTTTGCTTCCCAATGGTCACTAGTTCGAATTCCCTCATAGCCATTGAGGTGAGTATCCGGCCGTAAATTTCAGGGCCCGTGGAATTAGTCGAGGTGTGCGCAAGCTGGTCCAGACATCCACGATTATCAAAAAAAATAAAAAAAAAAAAAAAAAGGGCTGCAGTAGATGAAAATGAAGTCATGTAATTCAACTGCTTCTGTTTTCCTCCTCTGAATTCACCCCCTTCGTCCAATCACATTTCTTCTTTCTTGTTCTTCGTTGTTTTTGTGGTTGTTTCATGGTCTCTGGTTTTTTTCTTTATAAAACAGAATTTTTGATACAGTCAATTATAAACATGA
>CAIGRQ010207941.1:0-17653 GCA_903798375.1 Fraxinus sp. D2006-0159 | reverse complement strand
CCAGCTCCGGGCGCACACGGAGACGCGATTTTTTTTTTTGGGCGCTTCTGCCCTCGCATCCGAAGTAGTGGCAATTCGTTTCTTGATCGAACCGAAAATTGTACACAAACTCATTGCCAACCATGGAATAAAAGACACTACCCTGTGAGCTTTGAGTAGAAGAACCCAAGTAAATTGCTTGGGGCTTGTAGCTTTTTTCTTCTCCTGGAAAATTAATCCCCTTTGGGAATCATTTGCTTCAATTAAAGAAACATTCTCAGGCTTATCAAGTGTAATCACTATAGAATTTGGTGCCATTTTTATGAAATATGAAATGATTAACGAGGGATTCACAAATTTGTACAATGTCAGGCTATGGCCATCTATTCTAGACGCGACTTTTTTAGTTTATATACTACACCCTTCAATGAATTCTGGATCTCAAACAGAAAACAAATGGTACTGACTCCACAAATTCGGTTGAAACTGAGCAATGATATTTGCTCATCAATTTAAAAGTCTAAAGAAGCACAAGCACGCAATTAGGCTTCCACTGTCATAGCCCTAAGAGCTGAGGCAAATGGAAGGTTAACATGAGCATAATGTAATCTCTTGAAAGCTGAGATATTAGCTTGAGGTTTTACTATCATCATAATTGGAATGTGCAAGGATTTTTGATGGTATAAAAATAAATTTAGAACTCGATATTGTTACAGTGTTAGTCATTTCTATTTTGTCACTAACTTGCAACGTACGTTTTCCTCACTAGTATTGTTAGAAATCCAAAAATTGTTTAGAATGCCAAGGCAAAAGTATGGGGTGGGATGGGTAGGGTAGGGGTTCAAAGAAAACCAGCGTTTCTATGTACTTTTTTCTGGCATGGCCACAGATGAAGAGGGATCACATGGTCACATATAATTTTTTTATCCCTTTCTTGAATTTCAGTGATAGTGAACCATCATATGTGGCCAGGTGCACTCCTTGTAGTAACCACTCATCCTTTTATTATAAAAAAAAATGATATCGTATTTTTTCTTTTTCAAAAATTAATAGGAACTTTTTGATCTTTTACGTACCATGATTATAGTTTCTGAATACTTGAGGTTTAGATTTCAACCTATCTAATTTAAGAATTTGGATTTCTGCATCACCAAAACCATCAAAATAGATGTTCCAACCGCACACGGCTTTTATATGACTCAAAATAGAAGAAAACTATCAAATCAATTAACATTTCGCTCCAATTCAACTTAAATTTGAATGTATCTTTTCGTCTATATTTAAGGGATCTAAATTACATATTCAAATGTGTTACGAACCGAGAAATTTACTTTTGAAGGCACCACGTAAAATGTTGCAAAGTTGAACCCTAATTTCCTCTTTTACTCATGAAAACACAACAATGTCACAAGAGATCTAATCTCTTCAATCAATCAATGTATCAATGTTGAAGAAATTTCATGACTTGTCTATTAAAAATACAATAACCGAAAAAATTACATAACAATTCTCCATATTCTCCACTAGCACTTATATGCGACCTCTAAAATAAAAATAATGCTCTTATTATTACCTATTATATATATAATTCTCACACCCTTCATCGTTATTAATTAATGGAAAGATGTAAATTTTTATTTTTTTCATGATGAAAAATTTTATAGTGTTAAAATGCCAAAACACATCACATTCATCGCATCATTGTCAATCTTAGGTGAAAAATGAAATGCAGCGGTGGGAAAATGACAAGAAAAGAATAGTGTGGAACCTAGTAGTTGCAAATGAGGCCCACATAGTACAATATTTCTTGTTTTGCTTATAGGGAAATGGAACTAAAATAGAAAAGGTAAATTTACGTTTTTTCACACTTTTTTTTTTTAATATATTTTAAATATAAGTGGCGGAGAAAAAAAGAATCATTGCCCTCATTACTCCTTATCAATTGGTTAATAATACGAATTTTACGTCAACCAAAATATAATTCATAGCTTGTTGATTAGTTGAACAATGAGTTTCTTTTAAAAGATCAAACATATTCTTGATTTTCTCCTAGTGCCGTTCTAGTAAACTCGAGCATTCATACATATCTTTAAAAGAACGGTGTTAGAAATTCTTTTTTGTGATGATTGGCATTATAACTGTTACGGGTCTTCAGAGGCCCTCCACCTCACCCATCCAGCTCATCCGTCACGTGTGCACGAATTGATTTCGCGCTGCTATATCAGGAAATATTTAATATCGGTCAACCATGGATTAACAAATTGACGTCTATGGAAGGATGACTTGCCCAGGATCTGATTCCACGTGTCTCCACATCCAACGGTTCTTATTTCCCTTTCTCTCAGTATAAATACTCCCACATTATGATAAGATGGGGGATGATTCTGATTTCTGATTGTGAACTCATTAACTCTAAAGACATATTACTATATTTATACACATTCTCAGCCACATTCCGATGACCACTTCATCGTCGGACGTTACTTTCTGATTTACAAAGTCAATAACTTGACAATCGAAGTGCTCGCAGTCGCTTTCACTTCCTCTGGAAAAGGCCACGAGTAACTAACAATGTGCTACCTTGAATAGGAAAGATCTTACGTGGAGTCTTATTCTGTTGGCCACGTGTCGTTACCATTTTTCGGGGTCAACAATAACCTTTAAAAATTTGATCGAATAGTTGACATCACCACTACAAATATCATTCACATAACACGACTTAATTACAAAAAAGCCTATGAATCTCTTTAGGAAGATTTCAAACTCATGTGAAAGAAAAAAACCATAGGCCATGGAAAGGACCATTAGTGTACAAAATCAACGGGTTGAGGAGGTCAGTGCCAAGAAAAGAAGAATAGGATAGGTCAGGGACCATTTGTGCAAAAATACTAAATTTCAACGTCAAACAGAAAAATGAAAATGAAAAAGCCAAAAAGCCCTTTATCGGTCAGCCGTTAATTCATTCACGAGTCAGCGTCAAAATTGCCTGGAGTATATTCTAGTAAAGCCCGTGGGCCCATAGTTTTAGGGGCCACAAATTAGCTCCACAAAGTTTTGCCACGTGTCTGAGGCCGACCCCACAATTGTCCATTTGAAACGCAAAGAGCCTTTTGTTAAAATTCTCTAACCTTAGCGATCATTTCATTTATTTTTAATCATACTTTTTTGAAAAAAAAAAAATTCATTTTTATATTTTTACATTTCTTTTTTCTACTTTTTAATCCATATTCTTCAACTCCAAAAAAAAATTTATTTTCAAAAAATCACATTTACACTAGTTATGCTATAGTACAAAAAAAGTTTGAAAGAATTTTTACAGAAGAATCGGACAATTTTTCATTAATTTTTGACACAATAATAGTAAAAAAATGCACCCGTATGATTTCCTCTTATGGCTTTGTTTTGTATTTTTGAGCTTTTATGAGAATCAATTGTAAATGTGAAAAAAAAAAAAAAGAATTAGCTATGGAAAGAATCATATAAGTATTTTGTGAAATTTTATCTCTAAAATTATTATGTATTTCAAAATCAGCATTTGAGAGTCCAATAAATAAATCATTGTTTGACCGCCATTGAAACAATTGTTCTTTTCTCAAACTTACATTCAATCACACAATTTTTTCAATAAAATATTCTACATGTAAATCAATTTTTTTTCTATTTTTAAATCATACATTCTCCAAAATATTATTATTAAAAAACTCATTTATCCCAAAAAAAAAAAAGAAGTCATTTTAATGGTTGTCAAATAGGGGGTAAATGTGAATCATTGTTGTGCATGTATAAAATTATTATTTAAAAAAAAAAATAAACATCTATTAAATCTTAAAATTGTAAGATTTTAAAATAAAAGCATAGTCCATATATATTGCACCCAATTATATTGAGGAGAAATTTTAAGTGTTTTCACAGTTTTGTTTTTCAACTTTAATTCTGGTAAAGATTGCATGACTTGAATGCTCACATCAGCAACCCTTCTTGGCCCGTCAGGCGCCCCTCCAATAGGGGCGCCACGTACGCTCCCCGTTTTTCAATCGGTCAATAACCCTGGCCGTATAGCATTCTTCACGCTCACATTGCATTTGAGTCACTTGGACTTCAAATTTAAAGATTTAATTAAAAAGTTAGGGATCTATAAGACTATAATCATAGCATAGAAAGTTAGAAAGTTCAATCCTAATTTTTCTAATATCAAAATGGATGTAAGTTGTGACGCTCGACCTCTTATCGCTCAACCTCGAAGGCGCATATTTTGTTTGAGTCATATAGTCAGGGACAAACCCAGCATCCGACCAGCCCCGACGGTCGCCCGTGCTATATCCGTTGGAACAATTTTTTTCTTTACAATGAATAGATTTTTTAGATGATATACCTGATTATTTGTTTTAGTTTCAAACATTTCTTGCAACTCAACTGGTTAGAGCTCCTATATTCAAATAGGAAATGTCGGTTTCAATTCCTTTCCCACCCCTTTTATTGTGAAAGATTGTTAATCCTTTAATTTTTATCAAAATTAAATAGGATAAGGAGGGGAGAATCGAAACCTTGACCGTTGTGGCATTCACTAGATTCGAAACTAAACTAACAAGAATAATATATATTACATTTTAGCGGGTTTAATGCAATTCTAAAAATTTGATTACGTATTCTTCCTTTGAATTATACAAAATTTGGCCACAATATCATTTGGTGAATATTGCTTATTTTTACAACAAAATTATATATGTTCAGTTTGAACAAAATAATTGTTATATTTAAATTTTAGACATTGTTTGATTCTTTTTTTTTTTCAAAATACATTTTTCTTTCTTCTTTTAACCCCACATTTTTCAATAAAATAATATTACATTCAAATTCAAAACTTTTTATTATTTTTAACTACATATTCTCTATCAATCACTATTTCAAAATACATTTTTTGCAAAAAACAAAAAAAAAGGTATTAAACGGGGCTCTTAATATTTTATTGCTGACAACGGTCGACGATCTACGGTCGCCCGTGCTAACTTAATATATAGCATGGAAAGTTAGAAAGTTCAATCCCAATTTTTCTAATATCAAAATGGATGTAAGTCGTGACCCTCGACCTCTTATCGCTCAACCTCGAAGGCTCGAATTTTGTTTGAGTCATATAGTTGATGGTAAAATAAACAAATAAATATATATATCGGGAGTCATGTGGGGCACGACCAATAGAAAGATGCCACGTCTACCATTAATGGGTACAACTTGCCTATATATGCAAGCTTTGATGCTAAATGGAAATACACAGACGTTCAACACAAGGAGAGTTCAAGGATACATTCTTCCTCTCTGTCTCTCTAGAAAGAGTTTTATTGTTTTAAGAGATTATTGAAAATGTTCATCGAGAGTTTTAAGGTTGAGAGCCCAAATGTTAAGTACGAAGAGAGTGAGATTCACTCAGTGTACAATTATGAGACCACAGAGCTTGTTCATGAGAGCAGAAATGGAGTTTATCAATGGATTGTCAAGCCCAAGACTGTCAAATATGAATTCAAGACTGATATTCATGTCCCAAAATTAGGGTTTGTTCATATTCCCTTTTTTAAGATAAAGAAATTTCTTTTCTTTTCTTTTCTTTTCTTTTTTCAGAATTTTCGTGTTAATTATACTATATTGATTGTGTTTCTAGGGTTATGCTTGTCGGATGGGGAGGTAACAATGGCTCAACCCTCACTGCTGGTGTCATTGCTAATCGCGAGTAAGTTGTTTTATTTGATAGTATATTAGATAGAACGCTTATGATAATGAACAAAATTTAACTCTTTTTTACTGTTTGACCACATGCCATTTAGATTTAGTGGCGGAGGGGGTGGGGACTAGTGGGAACCATGCGGGTCCCACTAGAATTTGTTTTTTAGCTACTTTGGTAACATTTGACAAGAATTTGATAAATGTCAGAGGAATTTCGTGGGCAACTAAGGATAAGGTGCAACAAGCCAATTATTTTGGCTCACTCACCCAGGCATCCTCAATCAGAGTTGGATCCTTCAATGGAGAAGAGATACATGCCCCATTCAAGAGCCTCCTCCCCATGGTATAATACATACATACATATATATCGTTACCACATCGTTTAAGTGCTCAAACTATTTAAGAAACATCACATTCTTAAAGGCCTTACACGTCAAGACTTGATATCAGTCGATGTTTGGTAAAGTATTTATCAAATTATAAGTTGTTGGTTCTACGAAATGTGTTTTAAAAAAGTTGGATAGAAATTATGGGTCCTACAAAAAATTATGTTTGACCTGCTTGTAATCGGCAAAATGCTTTGTCAAGTATGCCTTCAATCTTTTGCGAATACTATGTTTTGTCGTAAAATTATTTGTATATGTAATAATTTTGTGTTTGTAATATGATTAGGTCAACCCAGATGACATTGTATTTGGAGGATGGGACATAAGTGACATGAATTTGGCTGATGCCATGGGAAGGGCTAAGGTTTTAGATATTGATCTACAGAAGCAGCTTAGGCCTTACATGGAACACATGGTCCCACTCCCTGGAATCTACAACCCTGATTTCATTGCTGCTAATCAAGGTGCACGTGCCAACAATGTGATCAGAGGAACCAAGCAAGAACAAGTTCAACAAATCATCAAAGATATTAGGTATACATAACCTACAAATGACTTGTTTTATCAATTTAGTACACTGTACTAGGTACAAGTTTTTAACTGGCTAATTGCACTTTGATATGATTTCTGTTGTAATAGGGAGTTTAAAGAGAGAAACGGGGTCGACAAGGTGGTGGTTTTGTGGACTGCAAATACAGAGAGATACAGTAATGTAGTTGTTGGGCTAAATGACACTACAGAAAACCTATTAGCCTCAGTGGAGAAGAATGAGGCTGAAATATCTCCTTCAACCTTATATGCATTAGCTTGTGTTCTTGAAAATGTTCCTTTCATCAATGGCAGCCCACAGAACACTTTTGTTCCAGGTAATTACTTATAATTTTGTCCATTAAGTAATAAATGGATTATTCTATTATGACCCTTTTGATTAGGGAAGTTAATTAATTAATTTTGGATTTTGAATTATTTTAGGGTTGATTGATTTGGCCATTCTAAGGAATAGTTTGATTGGTGGAGATGACTTTAAGAGTGGCCAGACCAAGATGAAATCAGTGCTGGTTGATTTCCTTGTTGGAGCTGGTATAAAGGTATACTTTGGTTCAGTCGATCTTAAATTCATTAGAAAATAAAGTTTAAGTAAAAATCTTACGAGGTATAACATTTTTGTGGGTTATTTTTGTTTGCAGCCAACATCAATAGTGAGTTACAACCATTTGGGAAATAATGATGGCATGAATTTGTCAGCCCCTCAAACTTTTCGATCCAAAGAGATCTCGAAAAGTAATGTCGTGGACGACATGGTTGCTAGCAATGGCATTCTTTATGAACCCGGCGAGCACCCGGACCACGTTGTCGTCATTAAGGTATTTTATACTTTGAAAACCCGATCATGAGACACCAATACGCTTAACTAACGACGCTATGGTATACTTTAGAACTTCGTTTGAACTCATCTAACGTGTGATTGGATGGTGTTATGTGTTGTAGTATGTACCATATGTGGGAGATAGCAAGAGGGCTATGGATGAGTACACATCGGAAATATTTATGGGTGGGAAGAGCACTATAGTGTTGCACAACACTTGTGAGGACTCACTTTTGGCAGCTCCGATCATATTGGATTTGGTTCTCCTAGCTGAACTCAGCACTCGTATTCAGCTCAAGGCCGAAGGCGAGGTACGTCAAAAGCATTTTATGACACTTTTAGTTCGTCGTATTAAATTAAAAATGTAATTTTAATAGTTTTTTTGTTCGTCTAATAGAATTCGTGTTGTGTTGATTTCAGGGCAAATTCCACTCTTTCCACCCCGTGGCTACTATCCTCAGCTATCTCTCTAAAGCCCCTCTTGTAAGTTTCTTTCGATTTTAACATGTGAAAAACATCGACTAATCTGTACGAGACAAGAGTAAACGTACTTGTTATATGCTTAGCCTTTATTTGGTACACATTAAAATTTTCATTCTCATTTTTTTTACTCATTTCCAACCACACATTCTTCAATAAAATAATATTTTTCATGACATTAATAGTTTTTCCTTCTTTTTCAACCATACATTCTTCATCAATCTACTATTCCAGAATACATTATTCTAAAATAATGTGTTTCAAACACGCCCTAATTAGTAAACTGGGATAAGTGTGATTTTACACAAAAACAAAAACAAATGTGGTCCTTGATTTACCAAGTTATGGTGCACATACTTTCAATCAACATGTCTTAATCCTTGTGCCCTTGTACACAAGATGTGCCATGATGCACAAGTTGGGGTGGAATAAATCAAAATGTCTATATCAATGCATAGGTAGGCGTGCTTAATCTTAAAGAAAAAAAATAAGTGCCTCAAAAAAGTATTGAAGATAAAGTAATATATAGTTTTTCACATCTCAAATGATTTAATGTTTAGATAAAGTTGCTCGAAAACTAATATATATTATGGTCGGATAAATAGGTTCCACCTGGCACGCCAGTGGTGAATGCACTTTCGAAGCAGCGGGCAATGCTCGAGAACATATTAAGGGCTTGCGTTGGATTGGCTCCGGAGAACAACATGATCTTGGAATATAAGTGAAAATTATTACTTATAAGTATTTAAGGAGAAGATTGGCTTCACAAGTGGAATATTCCTTATGTTCTTTTTTTCAACAAACAATATATGGCTATGATTTCAGCTATGATAAGTGTATTCTGGGCAGATTTAGCTCATTTAGAGCAAGCGCCTTCTTTTCTTATATAAGAAATAGATATATTGTGTTTTGATAAATATGGGCTGATATGTGACTTCTATTATAGATAGTATGCTGACAATAATAACCAAACGTAATTGAAAATTGAGGTAAAATAACAAGTGGATTGGAGTGGTTTGCTCTCAATCAAGATAAGAGATATGTCTACTCGATGCTTCAATTTCTTGATCATATCTTAGCTTCCAATGCTGTCACTATCGTGCAATTGTGGTCCATTTTGTCTTTTCAACATCAATTCAATAGAGGACTCCACGCAAATTCTACTAGAATTATCTAAAATGATATATTCTTCATTAAAAATGATATAATAATATGATACTTAGGTAGTGGTGGCAATGGGTCGAGTCGAGTTAAAAATGATATAATAATATGATACTTAGGTAGTGGTGGCAATGGGCCGAGCCGACTGCCGGCTCATACCTGCACGAGCTCGGCTCGTGCGAGCTCGTGGGATTTTGGGCGAGCTTAAGCTCGGCTCGTCGGTTCGTATTATTTTTTATTTTTTGTACAGTAATAAACCTAAAATATCCTGCCTTTAAAAAAATAAAAATAAAAATTTTATAAATTATGCGAGCCACGAGCCAAGCGCCTCATGGCTCGCAAAAATAGGCGAACGAGCCGCTCATCGAGCGGCTCGTCATTTTAACGAGCCGAGTAGGCTCGTCTACCGAGCCTCCCTGCTAAGCTCGTGTTCGGGCTCGTTTTTTGACGAGCCTGAGCGGTTCGTGGGCGTTTACAGTACGAGCCGAGCGGGCGAGCCAATGAATCGCTCGGCTCGATTGCCACCACTATACTTAGGGGTACTTACACAAATATCCTTATTTTTGGAGATATTTTGAAAAATCATGACAAACATAGGTTATAGGCAAGTATTCTAATTTTATTTAATAAACATCGTAAATATTACGGTGCTAACCTAAACAAAAAAGCCAATCAGCAGCTCCAAAATTTCAACTCTGCTAAACTCGAAATCAAGGAAAATTGAAATTATAACAGGAAATTTTACACAAATCAAGTCTAAACAAGATCAAGGACTGCTTCAACTAACTATTTTTTTTCAAGGTTTTCTTCCCCAAATTTGCAAATAATCAACCAAAAATCTACAAGTTTGTATTTTTTTTTATTTGTGATTCAATTAGTTCATTTTTTTTTATTTTAATGTTACTGTTTTTTTTTTCTAGTACATATGAAATTTATCTTTAGATTAATAAATTTGAGTGATATACGTTAATAATCAGATTTGTATGAATTGGATTGAGTTGATATATATGAAAATCAACTTTGAATTAATTCAAGTGATACATGCAAAATGTTTGTAAAAATGATAATGGGAAAAAATGACATTCTATCACTTTTATGTGAAAAAATGTCGCAAACTATCTCATTTGAATTCATTTGAAGCAATTAAATAGATGCATACATGTGTGTTTTTGAAAATTTAACTATAAATACGAATTCAAACCTTATTTTATATTAAAAAGTGTCGTGATGAAATACTTGTATTTTTGCATATGAATTAAAATACTAAAACTTGAAAGTAACATTTGATATCACTTTTTCTAAAATGTCGCAATCCTTTATTTGAATTATTTTATATCAATTAAATTATAGATGCATACATGTGGTTTGTAAAAGCGTAAATATTAACTCATTTTTTTTTTTTTTTACATTAAAAGTGTCATGATGTAACACTTTATTTGTATTTTTGAATATGAGTTAATTTGTTGAAAATTAAAAGCACTCCCTATAACTTTTTTCAAAAAATAAAATAAAAATAAAATCCCACACTATTTTATTTGTATTTTTTTTTTTCAAATATAGATAAAATTAATGTATTGATTTGTTATGGAGATAAGTGGGAACAAGATAATGAATTTAAAAGTAACGAAATGACCGAAATTGTTGTCATGATAGATTTCACATACAACAATCTTTGTTTAAAAAGCGACATGTCATGTCACTTTTTAAGAAATTAAGTATTGATGCCGTTAAAAATAGAATACGTTGTCATTATTGTCTTTAATATGTAATTTCATTAGTAAAACAACCAGTATATCCTTATATTTGACAACAATTTTGTAAAGTTGAAAATGTATGTCACTTTTTAGAAAGAGTTAACGATATGTCACTACTAAAAAATATCATATTACTTTTTCATTAAAAGAAATACATATATATATTATGTAATGAATCTTGTTATATGTATATTAAGATTTATATAATGGATTACATAAATGTCACATGGCACTCTGCTATTTGCCAGTTTAAAATATAATCAACTTTTTTATTCAATTTTTTCACTCCACAACCGCTTATATACTATTTTAATATACAATTAGCAAAATCATTATGTAATAGTTTGAAACAGTAAATTTCTATTAGTGGGCCTAATCTTCACAAGAGTAATACCACTTATGTTTCAATTTTACTAGGCCCATGTGGGTCTACCCGTTTGAACTAGAAAGTGTGTGAGAGAAAATTGTTCAATGAACTATATTTAGGACCATTTGATGGGGGGGTTTTACTTGTGTTTCTCGTAGAAGAGTTTGCTATGAAAGTCACTTTGGATCTTTTCCTCGCAAAGCTCTTTTGACCAAATAAATCACTTCTAAAATGTTATTCAAACTGATCTAAAAAATCTTCTTAACCCTTGTTTGGAATTGATTTTAGAGTCAAACTTCTAATTCTTCAACAATCAAAAGTTATTTTAGGTGGTTGATAAATTAAGAAAAATACATTGATTATAGAAAAATATTTATTATTGTTGGGATTATTGGTCCAAGATCAGGTTTAAACCCAAAATAATCCTATATTTGCAGTAACTCAATCAACTGAAAACGTCTATCAAATGAAAACTCACAGCACCACAAACATTGAATAAATGTAGAAATTAAATAACACCAAGAATACGACCTCGTTCACCCAGTTCAACACTAAATGGCCTAATCTGAGAGGGCTCGGCTACTAGGCTAATCCACTAGTGCAACAAGAAAACCTTCCAGAGAGATGTATTTACATATGGAACCAAATATCAGACTCTTAATCGGTTCTAGTCACATATCGAAAGGATCTCTTAGAACTTAACACAGAAAAGAAACCTCAAACCCTATCACATAAATCACCCGAATAGGAACTAATCAGAACAACCAAATACAGACTCAAACTTCTTTTACAATATGCGAAAGATTCACAGAACTATTCAAGATCAATCACTCAATCTATGGAAAGAAAAAGAATCACACAAGAGAGTGAAAACGAGAGCTCTTCCATTTTTCTTCCTGATCCCCTAAACTGAAAAAAAAATACCAATAGTCCAAACCTCACATAAAATAAGGCTCACAAAAGATCACAACCCTTAGATCTGATCATTGGCCTACAATCATGAGAGAAAACACAATCCGAGCAACAACAAATAAACCAGTTGGAAATCCACGTTGACTCACAACTTAAAGAGTTGCACATTTTTGGAAACACGTTTTATCTTTAAATCTTCACCTTGGTTCCAAAATGCAAACTCCTTACAATATGCTTCAATGGTGAACTAATATGTGGAAGGGTCCAACATTATTGCACGAGTACCTGCAAAAGAATGATCCATTTTCAATATGTAGAATTGATAACTAAGCTTTAAACTTACCAATTGAAAACATTTTAGTTCCCATAGCAAATGGATCTTTATCGGCATGAATTTTCTCAAGATTAACTTCACCTGAAGGTATCTTATCTTTTAGAAAATGATACTTCACCTTGACATATGTTGACCTCTCATGATAGACAAACTTTTTATCATGTAACAATGTACTTTGACTATCAATGAGAATAATAAGAGTATCATGCAAAAAAATTCAAATTATACAAAATTCCTTTCAACAAATGCATTCTTTCACAGATTTCAAATTTTATACAATTATTCCCCAATGTAAAGAAATAGGTAGTAGTGGATATCCTCGGATCTTTGTCACCCTCAAAGTCAGCATCCACATATCCTTTAAAGATCAACCTATCAAACCTCTTCAATTTACAAACAAGGTCCACTTTTTTCTTCACCTCAAAGCTTAAGAGTTGACTCATATAGATATTTTCCTCTAATTCCCAATGTAGGAAAGCAGTTTTAACATCTGGTGGTTCAAATTCCCCCAATGAATTGAACAACTAATGCTAAAACAATATAATTATTTTATATTTAATGACAAAACAAAATATTAATATAGTCAATCCCTTCTCCCAGTTTGTAAATCCACTTATATTGCACGGTTCTTTGATCATAAAGCAAATTAACCAAACTCCAAGTCTTATTTTCAATTAAGGTTGCATTTCTTCCTTCATAGCTTTCTTCCAATTAACGATTTAGGCCCATTCATAGCTTCTTAAAGAAGTTATGAAAGTTCAAGTCCTTCACCTAAAACTAAGACAAAATCAGTCAAGTTCTTAGACTCGTATCTTGGATTTAGTTTAATTTGCATCCTCACCATCCCTAACTAATTGGTAATTTGGGATAGGATTCTCTTCAATTATCGGCGTGTTAGATTCCGTTTAAGTTTCACCGTGAGGTACATCGACCTCATCAATCACATGTTCATTCTTATCAGATTGAGTAAAGTCATATTTTTGTCAACTTCACCTCATTTTGAAATTTCTTATTAGACTTAATTACCTCATAATCATCATGTTTGGATTTTAGAAAAGGCATTTCAAATACATTAAACACAATATCTGTGTTGTTAATGATCTTAATACATGCTATCCATAAAACAACTTGTAACCTTTAACCCCATTAAAATAGCCTAACATAACACATTATTTGCTTTAGGCTCCAACTTTCCATTAGTTTGGTGTGCATACGCTACTCTAATATGTGTTAAATTCGGAGGCTTTTCAGTCCATAATTCTTGAGGAGTCTTAAACTCGACAGAACTAGATGGAGATCTATTCATCAAATATGCAGTTGTGCATAATGCCTCAGCCCAAAATCCCTTCGCAAGGCCTAAACTGACTAGCATACTCTTGACCTTATTCATTAAGGTACTATTCATTCTTTTCGCAACCCGATCTTGTTGAGGTGTATAATTAACTGTTATTTGTCTCGTGATTCCCTTTTGCTTACAAAAGTTATCAAATTTCGCGTTACAAAACTCTAGACCATTATCAGTCCTCAGAGTTTATAACTTCTTATCCATTTGATTTTCCACAATTTTAAGCAAAGTCAGGAATTTATGAAAAATCTCAGATTAGCCTTTAAAGAATAAACTCATATTTTTCTGGAGTAATCATCTACTAAGGACAAAAAGTACTTATTTCCACCAAAGGTGTGTTGCTATGCAAGCCCCCACAAATTTGCATGGACATAATCCAAAGGTCTCTTCGTTGCATGTAAACCCATCTCAAAACTCACCCTGTGAGACTTTCCCAACATACAAGTCTTACAAAAGTTTGAAGGTTCAACAAGACCTTCACCAATAACTTTTGATCACTCAAATACTTCAAACAATTATTTCCAATATGTCCCATTCTTTTGTGCCACGATACAAATTTATCATCAGTAACACTAAGGATATTAGCTTCTTATAAGGCAATAGCATCACCCTTCTGGTAGTACAACCCATTTTTTTAGGTCCTTTCATTACAACTAGGGAACCTCTCATGATTTTTAGTGTATTATTTTAAGATTTGAAGACATATCCTTCATCTTCAAGGATTCCTAACGATATAAGATTCCTTTTAAGATTAGGGACATATCTTACATTCTTTAACTGCCTAACAACACCATCATACATCTTGATGGCTATGTCCTAAATACCACTAAAAATCTGAGAATTATTATCACCCATATAAACATTTCTAGGTTCAACTTCCCTATAATTGTAAAACCACGACCTGACGGAACTCGTGTGGAATATATAGCCTAAATCTAAAATATAGTCTTGACTAATGTTTTCACAAGACAAGGTCAGAACATGCAAGCTGACCAATTCATGGCCAACAACAGCATTGTTCAATTCCATATTTTTTGATCATTTTTCTTCTTTTTTCACTCGAAGCAATCTTTCTTAAAGTGTCCTAGCTTCCCGCAGCCATATCACTTCTTCTTACTATTATCTTTGGATTTAGATCTCCCACTTGACTTCCCTTCTACTTTCCTTACTTGAAAGTTATTCTCTCTCTTTTCACTTCTCCCGTTTACAGACATAATTTCTTCCCTAGCATCTCTTGACTCCTTTTCAGCCTCTAAATCTCTCGATCTCAAGGCATCTATTACAATTGCTTGTGATAATTTGTCACTCGAGTATTTTATTGCATTTCTCACATCCTTGTAAGAGTCAAACAGAGAATTCAATAAGATGACAGCCAAATCTTCATCATCAAAATTATTTTCATTATGTGCAAGACTCTTTACAATTACACTTAGTTTTTTCCCGAGTCCATCCTAAAACTAAACAATTTCTCCAAGAGGAAAATTCTATTTGGCAATGTCTTAGTTATGAATAAAGCATCGAGAGCGGTCCATAAATCCCTAGCATTCATAGCTTCGTCAACTTATCCAAAAATATCATCATGCAAATGTAAAATTATAGAACTGTATGCAATCTCATTCATTTCCTCAATCTCAACAGATTTAGCTTTTAATTCAACATAAAATATTTCAGGATCATCAAGGGCTTTTGCAACCCTTTGTTGAACTAAAATAACCCTCATTTTCTGCTTTCATATCGAGTAATCTCCATTTTCATCGAATTGTGATAATTCGACCCTCGAACCCATAATGGATTCAGTAAAGATGTGGCTTGAACTTGATGCCATTTGGTAATCTTATTTGCAGATTCCCTAAAAAATAGGCAAAAAAAAGTTTTGCAAAAACACTTAGGTTTTACAAATCAGTCAAAAAACAATTTCAGAATTAAACATGTGAAATAAAAGTCAGCTTACATTACAGTGAGTTATGCATGTATTGTGTGCGATAATCAACAATAACAAGTAATTCGTCAATTAAAAGTTATGTAATCCACGTATGTGTAACATTCAGCAATAACTAATAATTCGTCAATCAAAAGTTATGCAATTTAAATTACAACATATATCAATATAACATGCAGCAACATACAAACTTGCATTAAACGATAAGAATTAATTTCAAGAGTTTATAAGTATTGGAAAGATCTCACCAATAACTGTTGTAAAACAGTTTTACCCTCCTTAATATCAATTTCTTATCAAGAAGCTAAGAATCCAATAGGTCCACCTCCAATTTAGTGGGAACGATTACAGTAATACAACCTGAAACACTTGATCAAACAATATTAGTAGGCGTTTAGCTAATTTAATTACACTGCAAGTATTTTTAGAGGTCTGCAGAATCTCATAATTTTTCAATTAGTGTATTTCAGCCAAAAATTGGTTCAAGAAACCAGAATATGACCCAAGAAAAATGTGTCTAGTTTCGAAAAAAAAATACAGATCTCAGATTTCAAAAAAATAGATTTTAGAAAGGATGTTTTATTTGGTTTTTTTTTCAGAAAAATTGAAAAATACTCAAGAACCCCAATATAAGCCCTGATACCAATTTTATTGGGATGATTAGTCCAAGATCAGGTTTAAACCTAAAATAATCATATATTTGCAGTGACTCAATCAACTGAAAACGTCTATAAAATGAAAACTCACAGCACCACAAACATTGAATAAATGCATAAATTAAATAACACTAAGAACACGAAATTGTTCACTCAGTTCAACAATAAATGGCCTAATCTGGGGGGCTCTGCTACTAGGCTAATCCACTAGTGCAACAAGAAAACCTTCGAGAGAAATGTATTTACATATGGAACCAAATATCAGACTCTTAATCGGCTCTAGTCACAGATCGAAAGGATCTCTTAGAACTTAACACGGAAAAGAAACCTCAAACCCTATCACATAAATCACCCGAATAGGAACTAATCAGAACAACCAAATAAAGACTCAAGCTTCTGTTACAATATGTGAAAGATTCACGAAACTATTCAAGATCAACCACTCAATCTATGGAAAGAAAAAAATCACACAAGAGAGTGAAAACGAGAGCTCTTCCATTTTTCTTCCAAACCCCTAAACTAAAAAAAAATAGAGGAAATTACATCAAATGTCATTTTGCCATCATGTATGTACTAAAATGTCACCTTTTTAAAAAAGTTGCAAGAATGTCAAAATTGAACATTTTTACCCTATTTTTACCCCTCTGCAAAATTTAAATACTATCCATGTCTTGCATTTATTGGGATTTGACTACACTTGAAAATTGTTCAATTTGTCATAACCAAGTACTCCCAAACCGTAAAAAACAAGGAAAAAAGGGGGAAAACCATTTTAATCTACAAAACCTTTCACCTCCTCCGGCCAGAGAAAGAGAAAGGCGAAAACAACCTACACCGGCCAACCTCACCGTGAACCACCCACCACCGGCCACTGTTACCAAACTGTCAAAACAAGGAAAAAAAGGGAGATCTAATTTTAATCTCTAAAACCCTGCAACTCCTCCGGCCAGAGAAAGAGAAAGGTGAAGACAACCTCCATCGGTCAACCTTACCGTGAACCACCCACCACCGGCCACAGCGAGAGACAGAGCAAGTCCAGTAGACCATAATTACGACTCGAAACGTCATAGTTCGCGGTACAACCGTGAAGGCAGGTAAACAAAATTCCACCATTTTCTCGTATTTTTTATATTTGCATTTTCATTTTTCAGCCTGGCGATCGAATTTCTTTCATTTTTGTCAAGGTTTCCGCTTTTGGAATGAAATTAGGTATCTTCTAGACCGGATTTAAGAATTTTCTTATATTATCAATGTAGGTA
>CAIGRQ010207903.1:0-22522 GCA_903798375.1 Fraxinus sp. D2006-0159 | reverse complement strand
CTGATTTCCCCTCACCAACTGCTTATCGAAGCTACGAATGAACATGTCATTAGTTGTATTTATGTAGTGTTGCTGTAAATGTTAAAAAAAATTAATTATGGTACGGAATCGAATTGAATCAAACCGAGCCCGAACGGTTCTATAATTATATTTGGACCCGATGGGTCCATTTATTAAATACCCGAAAATTTTGGAACCGAGCCGAGCCGAATCGAACCGGCCCACAAACAGCCCTATTACTGACCCTGAACACTGAAATTGATAAGACACGTGGTATAACATTGTGTTCCAACCATTTAATTCAATCGCCTTCAAAATAAGACCCAGTTGGTATCTATAGTGCATTCTGCTGATTTTGCAGAGAATAACTTCAAGAAGAGAATAGGAGGAAAGATGGTTTTTTATATTACTAAAGTATGAAGAAAGAAGACAACAGTTGAGTTGCAAAAGAAGATAGGATTTTCTCCTTTATTAGGGAGTCGGAATAAAGAAGGAAATGGATGGTGCTTTTGTAAGCAAGAAAACCAAGGTGGAGGCGAACATAAATCACTTTTAATAAATCTCAGAGAGAGAGAGAGAGAGAGACACTTGCCTTGTCTACTTTTCAAGGGTTGGAAAGGGGTTTAAAATCCCCAGTTGCATGGCTCCCACATCGTTTCTGTTATATCTTCTGAAATATTGCTAAACTTACTCATGTATTTTCCATACAATCTTCTTCCTCCAACCAAATCTTAGAAGTGTTTATAGAGACTTGTGGGATCTATCTCAGAAGAAACAAAACTTGCCCTGACATGGGTGAAGTTGAACTAGAAAGAATACTATTGCATATCTTATTTGTTGTTTTGGAAATTATGGGTTACTCATAGTAATCATGCTCATTGATGTGTTGTGTTACTTGTTATGTGGGCTCTAAAGTCTTTCAATTTTTGATTGTTCTGCCCACATACTCTGATGACTGAAAGTCAAAAAGATGTGCGTTAGAGCAGTGTTTCTACTCTTTATAGGCATGACCTATTGCCTTGGCCATTCAAGTAATTCTCATTAGATTCATTTTTAATGACCTGCAATCTAGGAAGTCGATGTTTTTACTTTCTTTCTCCCCACAGTTTTATACACCCTCTATGATGTTAATAGTTTAGTCATTTCAGTAGCATTTGCTGAGAATATCCATCTATTTCAGGTCGATAAAGATTATTCCACAGATAGGCCAAATTCTTCCACATCTACACGTGATGCTGAAGATATTCCGGATAACGATGACAACACAGAGGAAGAGGATGATGATGATCTTGACATAGACGAGTTAAATGAATTGGAAGCTAGCCTATCGAGAACAACACTACAAATTAGAGAACCAGTTGACAATGTGTGATAAGCAGCAGAGTGAAACAGCTATGCACATCTTTTCCTCGACTCTTTCAACTCCTGGATATTGCTTAATCGTGGCTGGCTACCTGCTGAAGTTATTGCGGGAGAGAGATTGTGAGGATTTCCTGATGCAGTCCTGGCACAGTAATGTTTCTTTTGGATCTCTATATTCGAAATCTGTTGTACTTTCCAATCCTAGCCTTTGCCAGATTCACTAACTATTAGAATTATGAACATCCGGAGTTCATTGTTTTGCATGATCACACACGTCAAAGAAAGGGAGAATCCTTTCTTCTCTTTTAAATAATTAAATTGGGAACTCTTAGGGGCTTTGCGTAATTGTGGAATTTCTGAAACTGTGTCTATCCCCCTGGGATCTCTTTAGACATTACTACATTAGATCATATTGGCTTGTGGATTTCTCACCACCGTAATTTTTTTGGTGGATTTCAGTTGCCACCGCAGTGGACTCTTTGGACCAGCTTAAGATCATATTCTTTTCTTTCCTTTGTTTTTCATGGGCATTGAAAACATCTGTCGCAGTTCAACGTAGAGAGAAATAACAAATTCTTGGCAGTTAAATAATTGTTCACCATCCTAAAAGCTTATAGATAAAGTTGGGATATATCGACTTCTTCCTGATACTGATTACCAAAAATTTGAGCAGAAAAATATATAAATTTGAACAGAGCAACTTCATTCTTCTCTCAGCCATGTCATGTCAACAAATAGGACAATGCTACCTAATCTGTTTACTTTTATCTACACTCACAATAGGGTGTGTGGATCATATTTTTTAGAGTTTTTTATTTATGCGGGTCTCGTATACGTGTGAGAGGGTATAACATTTTCAATAAGGAGAATTCGGTACAAATAGTTGTATTCTAACAAACGATAAAGCTTTCTGTACACCAAATTTGACAACTTGATGTACATTCCCCTCATAATGGGGGATTGAGTATACACCAAGTTTGATCCATACGATTAATCACAGATACAGTACTATGGGACAAATGTACCATCTACCTCTATCCTTTTTCATCATTTGACCTTTTCTATGAATTAGGAATTATCTGTTCACCTGCATATATGGGCCACAACTAGCGTTGATCACCTCACATAAATTGAGCTTCATATTCTCTCTCTCAACATCGCCACGTTCATTTCTAAAGATCAGCAGATAACAAACTTATCCCAAAGGGAAGAAAAACTAAAGATGCACCAGACCACATTATTCATCTATAAGATCCTTTAGGGTTGCAAGTTAATTAAAAAATATTATCGATGTGTTTGATAGGAACTTAACATTGAAGGCAATTAGTTTGTTTCTTTGGCTACAGATGGAACTTGGAGAAAATCAAGTGCTACTAAACAATTCGCCTCATTTTCATCCTGAAATTTGACCATCATTCGCAACATCAAGGACTGACACCCAAGTATGCTTCCATGAATTGATAAAGAAGTCAACTTTAACCAACAAGGTAGATGTTAATTATGTAAACGGAAATCTATCAGCCATAGAAACTTGCTGCTGAATAATTTAAACAAGATTTCACATTCCAATGCCTACACTTTATCGGAGATATTGCACCATCAAATATAAGTGACGGGCAATGAACTCATGGAATATTACAAAATATTATTTGGTAATGGCGAATGGAGCTATTATAATCAATGTGGTAAGAGAATGGATGGAACAAATAAGCAAAGATAAAACCTCATCATCTAAGTTGTAAAAGAGCATTACGAAAAGGAGAGGCAATTTTTTATAAAGAAAGCACATCTCGGAGAAGTATGGAATAATGCCTTACTGAGTTGAATTTTGATTCAAGCTCAGAAGATCTACAATAAACTAAGAATTAGTGTAATGAAGTGTGTTAACACGATAGGAAGGAAACCTATTTCATAGATAATTCTCTCCCTCACACTGTTTATCGAACTATCTACACAAGAGTTCCCATGTCATCACTTACTTTACCATCATAATCTGGATCCATGAATCTTATAAGCATAATATCAGTAGTTGCCAAGATGTCATCACAGCTGCATTCGGATTGTATTTATTTTAATTAGATTCAGAATACAACCATTCGACTAGTAGATGCATTTCAGGATTTCTCGTGTGAAAATTACGTTGGTCTAGGATTTCATTCCCATAATCCGAATCCAATATTTGCAATAATGTCATTTTGTGAAATCGAAACAAAAGAGTGCATATAGAAGGGCATTTTATAAATAAAAAGAATCATAAACAGCCCTTATAAAGTAATTATGGTCTTGGTTGCATAGAATGAATTGGCACAGGCAGAATTGACATGAAAAGCAAAACACATCTGACTAATTGAGGCAACCAGGATTATTAACAAAACTGAATGATCAGCCGTATAAAAAATAAATGAACAAATGCAGTTAAGAACAGATCCTGCAGAAAAGTAACAATCTTCAAAGACTAGAAATTATCAAACGCGCATAAAGAAAGCGAAAAGAAAGAATGAAGGACGCGAAATGACAAAAATTTCCATCATCCAAATGCGAAAGCAACTGTCAAATAAAATTCGAAGCTATTCAAATAGACATTTTAAAGGCAAAAGAAAGTGGCAAAAAAGATGCACAAATTGGAACTTTTTTGAGCAAATCTACTAATAACTTCACAACACAACTCGCAATTGAAAATGTGAGGCCGGTTTAATTGCAAAAAACGAGTACCAATTATATCTCAGATTTCAAAGCTCAAACTCTTCTTCCCGAAGAGCCATCTCTGCTGCCTCTTCCTCCTCGTCATCAAGCACAAAGTACTCATTCTTCTCAACTGGCCTAAACATGTAAAAGATCACAGCATAAAAGGCGAGACTTGCACACTCCTCGGTTGCATTCGCCACCCACTGGTACTTGTAGGCAGCAATAGTCCTGAGTGCAAACACCACAATCCTCGTGAAGTACAAGTACCCAATCACTACAATGTAAAATTGTCTAAAAAGAGTCAATTTCGCTAAGTTCCTTGCAGCCTTCCCATCAGTCTTGGAGGTCTCCTTCAATGACCTAATCGACCACACAATTGGGAAAATAATTGCGCAGCAACATATAATATCCACCAACAGAAACAATTGATTCCAAGTCACCCAATCTTTGATAAATGGCCCTGTCTCGCCAATCACAATGGAGGCTACATTTGCCAACACCTGTAACGGAATCACAATCATCAACACCTTCTTCTCCTTCTCCTGCAAGAAGGGCTTCAAGAACGACCACCCAGTACCAATCAAAACAATAACGGTAAACAACAGCACCACCCTAATAAACTGAAATATGTAAAACAAAATGTCCCACCCATGTGGGGTGCCAGTAACTTTCACATAATGCTTATCCTCTGCGGCACTAAGCAAATTCAAGGCCTTAATAATCACCAAAGCCCCCATAAGAGCATGGATTCGGTGAACTGATTTTTTGTTCTGCAAACAAAAGTAAACCCAGAAAGCAAAGAAAGCAAAATAAAGTAACGAAAAGAAGGAATACATGGTCGGCAATTGAGTTAGACCTGCAGATAGAAAATCCTTGACTCGGCCTCGGCCGTCAAGATTGTAAAGCTCAGTGTGGACGTCCATGGAAACAGTGGATTCAGGGGCACAATTGGCAAAGAAAAGTGAGTATTCATTGGGGGAGGTAATGGGGTAAGTGTGGTTGAAGGAGGACTGAGGCGGCGGGGACAGGTCTTGGAAGGTGAAGAGACGATGAATGTACTTGGAATCGAGAACGCAGAAAGAAGGGTTCTGCTGGAGTTCAACAAGGACTTGAATAAGGGATTCTTCGGAGAGAAGAAAGAATCCAAGGCGGGAGGGTTCCGGCGAGGAAAGAGAGGAAATGACGGAAACGGAGGAGACGGAAATGGTGGCTTGGCCAGTGTGTGTAAAACCGAATCTCTCGAAGAGGATCATAGGCCGTGAGTCGGAGGTGATCTTGAGATTCTTGATCTCGGCAGAGGTGGGATGGAGGAAGGTGGCGAAGAGGAGAAGGATGAGGAAGTGGAATTTGGTCATTTTCATGGGGTTAGAAGTGGTGGCGATGCGGCGGCAGCGGAGCCTGGTAACGATCAGTGGATTGGATCAAAACGGAGATCGGATCTGTATTTGCAGTGAATTTCACATTTTAGGACTTTATTTTATACCGAAATTGCCCTTCTTGGTTCCTAAGCAACGAGTTTGAGTGGTCGCTGACCAGAAAAAGAGAATTAAAAAATGAGAAAATGAAGCCTCAATGTTATTCGAAATTTTAATGGTTGAAATACTATTGCTTTAGAGAATATATGGTTAAAAATAAATTTTTTTTTTGAAATTACGTTTAATATTATTTTATTGGACAACGTTTGATTAATAAGAAACTAGAAAAAAAATGAATTATAATTTTAATGGGGTCAAAAAATTTGGCCGACCACCTAAGTAATGAAAATCCATACCTAGACCTCCTTTCACAATAGTGAACGCGATTTGCAGTACTAAGACCATCGGCCAGTACGATAGATTGAAGGAACAAAATTCAACTTTTAATATTTGGCAGAGATTATTTGATGTGAAAAATAATATGTATAATTATTTTATTGATAAATGTGTAATTACTGATATGTTCAAGAGAAAAAAAAAAAATTCAAATAAGTTGTTTCAAACAAATACTTAATATTTGTTTTAGTTAATGATAGTGGCTTGACTCAATTGAGGAACTTATTTTAAAAGGTGTCACTATTATTAGTTTGAATGAAATCATAGTTTCCTTTTTCGATAATGGTCACAATTTCAAAGGAAACAAATAATCTTATGTTAAATGGACATTATTTCCTTTTTTTAATCAGTCAGACATGTTACTACTTCTTTCTTCTTATACTAGTTTTTGTGCCCATGCAATGCACGGATTGAGTTATTTTGAAGGTAATGTCAGTGTATTAAAAATGTTAAATTATCGTGAATTATATATTGAATGTTATATTTGGACAATTTAAATTATCCCAATAAATGCAACGACCCCGACGGGGATTGACCTGCCCGGTCAGGTCGCGGAGGTTGAGGGGGCAGTGCCCTCGAAATGAAATTATAATTTTCGTGTATGGATTGAAGAGTATCCGTTGGAAATAATTTTTTTTTTACCAAATATCAAAGATGATGAAAGAAGGAAAAAATAATAGTTTTAATAGAGTATTTAAAAAATAATAATAATAATAATAAAATTAAAAAACTCTCCGTGCACGCACGGAGAGTAACCATCTCCCCGTGCGCGCATGGGGAGTTATTATTATTATTATTTTTACTTTCTTTTAATTCTCCTTTTTCTCTTCTTCAATTTAAAATTTCTCTAGCATTTTGTCAAGGAAAATATTGCGTCTCGCCGTCTACATTTTTTATGAAATTTTTATAATTTGATTTTCCTTTTTCTCTTCTTCAATTTAATTTTCCGTCAGCAATTTGTCTTTAATGATCTCTCACCGCTTACTTTTTGACCAGAGAAGAATTTCTTATGAAGAGAAAAGATAAAATGGGAAAAGGAAAATACGACCTGAATGAACAGTGTACGAATAATTCCTCTTTTAATAGAAGAGGGAAATCATGGATATATTCAAGTACTCTGATTTAATTTTGTGTTAAAAAATCTTATAAACCTAAGTACAAATAAATTTCCTCACCTGATAATATAAAGATTTGGCCTCGACATAATTTTAATTGTATCTCACCAATAAATAGTTAAAAACTATCTTAATTCAAATCAAACGGTCTTGCTTAGATGAATTACGTGATTGACTTATTCCATGTACGCACCATAATAATTCAATTGCAAAGAAAGTTTTTCACTAGGATTTAATTGACCATTTTGTCTAATATAAGACAATATAAAGGGTCAAGTTTGCCGCTGTTTGACATTCTTATCAATCTCATATTACAATGGAGTAGAATTCAAGGATCAGTTTGTGTCATCTAAAAACTATAGGGATTGATTTGCACCAAACAATAAGTCAGGTGATAGTTTGCAACAAACTGAAAGTTTAGGGACCAATCTACAAGATCCTGAAATGTTAGGGACCATTTTGAAAACCAAAATGCATATCTCCCTTAATTTCGGGGCAACTCTAACCATGTCAATGAACTGAGCCGAACCGAAACTCAAAGTTCGGGCTAAGCTCGAGCAAAACAGGTACGAGCTTTTTGGGCCCGAGCCAAGTCGAGGAAAAGTTTGACCAAAAGAATGAGGCTCAATCAAGTCGGCACATGTTTTTTTTAAAAAAAAATTAAGAGCGACCAAACTTTCGAGATGAAATAGAGGACTTATTATGTGTTCGGACTACATGGTGACGAGACAGATATAAACATTTCTTGGGGAGCATGGAAAAGAAAAACGTGACATTCTGCTTCGACGAGTAATTTTGAGCACACATGTTTGGGATCCGATCACATGAATTCTAGACTAGTTTTTCACCTTACATTATATTCCCTGCTTCTAGACCAAGTAAACTTTTCTTATTCCTTTTTGCATTTGCTGGAGCTAAGAAAATTGTTTTTTAACAATAAATAAAGATAGAAACAGTCAATTGAAGGCCAACATGAACAAACTTCAAAAGTGTTCTATTATAATTATTAACAATAAAACCGTAATTATCAATACTAGAATTACCTTGAATGGATCGCGAGTCGGAAAATACGCCGAAACTTCTTCACTACATTAAGATCTTGCGATTCTTACCTCATTTTCTATATTTCTTTTTTGTTTTCCAATTAAGGTGTAACATAGAGAGTGTAGATAGGAAATAAAGTCTTTCTTGGGGCATGTTTTTTGCATGGACGACGCTTTAGACATGTTTAGTAAGATAAACTCAATAGGAATGTGTTTGATAGATATTAAAATCGGATTAAATTTGAAAAATTAGCCGTTATTGTTGACTTTTATTAGATGAGTGAGACTTAATAACGACTATATTTTTAATTTTAATCGGCTTTTAAGTTCTACCAAACAGGCTTTAGTAATTAAAAAAAGGAAGCTAATTCCTTATTTATTGTATCGTGCACTAGGTTATTAAGACCAAATTATCATTTATATCTGAACGAAGAGCCAAAAAATAATGTTCTTCTTTTTTCTTTTTTTTTTTCAAAAGGGGTTTAAATGATTTCATCCCTCCTTCGAAAAGGATGCTCGACCCAAATCATTTATTTGGTAAGGCTTCACTCTTACTACTTGAGTTGAGCCTTGGCCTAGAGCCAAAATATAACGTTCTTTTCTTTTTTTCCAAAAGGGGTTTAATTGATTTCATCCCTCCTTCCAAATGATGCTTGAACCCAAATCATTTATTAGGTAAGGCTTCACTCTTACTACTTGAGTCGAGCCTTGGCCTAGAGCCAAGCAATAATGCTGTGTAGAAAAGATGTCCTTGGATCATAGGATAAGTAGTTTATAACCCTAGACATCATGATTTGTTCGACCAACCTTTCGAGATTGATATTGTCTTGTACATTAGTCTTTTTTATTACTCAGTTATTTACTCTCAATGATCTTATGAAGTTATCGATAGATCAACAATTGAGATCTGCATGGGCCTTCCCATAAGCCAAGGCCTACGAGGTCACAGTGGTCTGTACAGTACTTTGCATCAAACATGTTCCAAATGTACTAACATTGTGGGAATATTAGACAGAGATGCGAGGAAAGCTTAATAATTTCCTTCTTCAGTAGAGAGGGGAAAAAAATACTAATATTTATAACGGCAAATAAACATCGTTCTCGCTTTAATGAAGCACTATGTACTACTAACATCTCTGTTTTTTTCATTTGGAAATTAGATTCTTCCTATAAAATTTCCCCACAAATGTTTCAGCATACAAATAAGGACTTTGCTTGATGTACATAATATATGTATGAAAGGGCGTCCATGTATGTACACCAATGATTTTTCTACAAATAATAAGCCAACGGAATCGGATTGCATGAAAAGAAGAGAGGTAAAATTTATGTGTCCAATCTGATGCAGTAGTAACAGAGGGGGCCTCAGCTTGTTTTTTCATATTAGCCACAAATTACTAAAAAAGGAATTAATTCGTGATCCTAATTAGGGAAAACGAGATTTTTTTTATTTTTTTTTTGGGACTCAAGTGAAATGCCGTATCCTGATAGAATCTTTTGTATGGTAAGTTATTACTAAGAAAGTTTTCAGCTTCGACATTGTCATTTACGTGAAGAAAATGTTAGCCAAAATATTGTGGATTAAAATAATTTTATTAATTATATGAAAAACAAAACAAGTAATATAAAACTGTAGGGAATAACAAAAAAGCGAATGAACTTTCAAATCGAGGCATGTGTAAACATAGTTTCTTTAAAACGGATTTGACCCCCTCAACGTAGGTTCTTGAGGTTTAGTTTGAGCATATGTTTCTCAAGATACAATTGAAAATCAGTAGTCTAAGCACTGTGATACTACTTCGACAAACTTAGTATCTGAATACTGTCACCACCAAGACCTTGACAGAAAATGTAAATTATGTATGCAGACAGGAGACAAAATTTTATGTAGAGAAGAGAAATTTCCGTGCGTCTGTAAAGAAGGAAGATGACTAAATAAATAGACTGTAATGAAAAATTAACATGCCAGGAGTTTTGTCATTAACCATCATTAACCCGGTTGTTAATCTCTCCATTTACACATACATAATCACATGAATTCCAGGAGTCAAAAGAATTTGAAAGGTTTTTAATCCTCTTATGGGCCAATTTTTGGTCCATTCAATTCGACACACGTGTACGGCCCACACAAAAATTCAAGATTCAAAGCCAATTTCGGTATGTGATTTGAACCCCTTGCGCGCACACATGGAGAGAGCCTCTAACTACACTTGATTACATCATTCTAAAGTGTAATCATATTAAAGTGATCATTGTCTTTATCTATTTTCCTATGTAATAATTTTAAACTAGTTCCTATCCAGCACAAAACTTCTTCCAATGCATTACTTTGAGCTTAAATTTCTCATTCACCCAGTATTATTTTTGGGAAGTAAGTATATGATTTCAATATTCACACGGAGGAGAATACAAATCAGTCTTGATCTTCCAAAATAAATAAACAGGTCCCACTAAAAATTTATATCAAAGTCAGCCCTTAAATTCATTTTTTTCAACAGAAAAAACATAAGTTATCAACATTCTCGTTACTCTAACACAAACACGTATTTAGCAAACCCATCTCTTGCAATAAATGTATCTAAAGAAATACCAAGTGCCTCATCATCACTTTTGTGGATAGAGATAAAGATAAAGATAGGAATCCATCTAGATGTTAAATCACTATTTTAATTTTTTTCTTGATTCTAATTGATTGCCTTTCTTTTACAAGTTTTCAATCTTAATAAAAGACGAGGAAAAATCGTTTTTCAATTATTAGAGTCGAAGAGTAAACGAAGTGAGCAGTGCCCAGAAAATAGGGAAGACCGTCCTAGAGCAGTCGATTAGAAGTGGAAGATTGCTGGTAAAGTTGAGAAACTTGAGGCAAGCTTAAATAAAATTTTAACTCTTAAGCTGAATTTTCTCCAGGCCATGTGAACTCGTGGACCATCATTTGTCAGGTGGCTCAATTTATATACCTATATAACACATGTAAAAGTAGATAATTTGAATTATTTTGTCTGTCTACTATGTATCTATGTATATTGAAAAAAATAAGTATTTCACCACCATGCAAAATTATCTGTAGGAAATATTTTTACTGGATATCATTATTTGTAAACCTGACAAATTTTTCCTTACACTTGGAACTGTCTCTCCTTTAAGGGATGCTCTGCCTTTCATCCACCTTCACTAAATTGTGCTCCCCATAAGCATCGATGGCCTCAATTCTTCCATCATATGATTCTTCAGATGAAGAGTACATAGATATGGACTTAATTTCTTATTCAACAAACTATTCTTCACCACAGAACAGAGGGTTCGAGTTTCAATTGTGTTTCATTTCCAAAGAAACTACAAATTCACCAGCTGATGAACTCTTCTACAAAGGAAAACTTTTGCCTCTCCATCTTTCTCCCCGTTTACAGATGCTCCAAAAACTACTACTCCAAAGCTCAAACGCAAAAGGGGCTTTTGAAGAAGAGAAGGCACCTTCCAACACCTTACTAGAAGAATCAGGCAACAATACATCTCCATCAGAATCCTGCAGGGTGAGTTGTGAACTGAACACGGACGAGCATTTCTTCGAATGGTCTAATGAGTTGAACAGTTTTATCCACAGTAATCATCCAAAGAAATCTTGGTCCAAGAAGCTTGTGTTGGCTAAGAATTCTATAGTTGGTCCTAAGTTAAAAGCATATCTGAAATCTTTGTTTAGTAAATCTGATGAGTCTTCCTGTGCCAAGGCTGCAGCCTGCAATGTAGAACCTGAAAATTTGTCCAAAAATAAGAAGCCATTTGGACATATTGAAGGAGCTGCAGCATATCCAAGCCTAGCTACAACTACTAAAATGAAGAGCATAGAGAAAGAGGGGATTCCTGAGGATAATAATGTACATAGGAGGTCCTCGTTCTCAGGAGCAATAAACGATAAGGGCTCATCTTCATCTTCATCTAATTCTTCATCTGGTGCCTCTTCTTTGTCCTTGTCTTGCTCGTTTAACTCGAATGCTTTTCAAGAGTTTCACTTCCTCAAGAGGAGTAGCAGTGCAACAGAAATTGAGGCAGCCATTGCTCACTGCAAAAAGTCCCAACTGCTCTTTGGTTCAAGAAATACAAATGGATTTTCTTCAATCCCTGGAATCCCTGCTGCCAAGAATCAACAGAGACCAGATGTTTGCAACATTTAATTTTTTTTTTTCAATTTCCATGGGAAAGAAATAAAAAAAGTCCATTTTAGCTAAATTTCTCTTAGTTCTCAATTAGGATAAGTTTCTTGGTGTGTAGACAAAATTTATATAGGTATGCGTTATGAGTATTTGCTGTCAGGCTATCAGCCCCAGTCCCTCGGTTTCTGGATCAGAATGAGAAGTTCGGTATTATGCTCACACTATGCCATTGTATATATATTGGCGCAAGATGGGCACTTCATCACCACTCCATCTACTTTGCAAATAGAAGACTGTCCACTTGTGAAGTATACAACTATCAAACCTTCTTTATCATGATTCGACTTCTACCTAAGACCCAAAATCAAGAACCACATCTGCACATAACAAAGTACAGGAATTCGAAAATTTACGAAAAAAGCATAAGCTTCAGATGTGTCAAGTCCAATGCTGCACGAGTGTAGTGAAGCCTCTGCTAGTTAAGAGTCCAAATACAACATTTTCATAATACGTGGTCTATTTTGTATGTTTTTTTATTACCTAAGACCCAAAACCAAGCACCACATCTGCACATAACAAACTACCTAGAAGAAGAATTCGTAAAGTTACTAAAAAAAGCATAAGCTACAGATGTGTTAAGTCCACTGCTGCACAAGTGTAGTGAAGCCTCTGCTAATTAAGAGTCCAAAGACAACATTTTCATAATACATGGTCTATTTTGTATATTTTTTTAATTTTCTAAAAAGGTTGTCACCGCTGCAAAGCAGAAAGAAGCTTTTTTTTTTTTATACTAACCTTGAAACTAGCCAAAAATAAGAAAAGGGAAGTAAAATAAAACAAGATTAACAAAGTTTTAAGACTATGAAAATAAGTCAAACGATTAAGATTTTTTTAACAGACATCTAGGATGGCCAGTTTTTCAGAGAAGTTAACCTTTTAAGTCTGTACTTCAATGAATACAGTCATTTTTAGGTATTTTTTTGCACTCAAATTTTGACAATGTCCTTCCCTGCAACTAAAGTAATTTTCAGGCCTTCTCCATATTTCAAATCATTGAATGGTTAAAAGACCAGGCCATGAAGATCAAATAGCATTTCAATTATTTCTTGACTGAAAACCAGCTAGAATATGTGAATTTCACTCTCTTATAACGGAACAGAAGCATTTGTATACACTGCATTACAAGGGTACAAGTCAGTGACTGACTAATAGTTTTCCAAGCGCATCTTTGCTTTTCTGCCTGTCATGTTAGATTTTCCGTCAGCGTAGACACAATGACATAACTGAATAAAAATTGAATTTGAGTGTATGACAGTATGAGTCGGAACAAAAAAGTTAGCTAACCAAAGTGAAACTTCACTTCAAGTTCGTTGATTAACAGTGTTGGATTGATCTTTGCCAAATGCATCTGTGATCACTCTGTACGAGCATCTCATATAACTTGTGCAAATCATTTTTTAGAATCAAAACATGTTACATAATTTCATATGCAGAAAAATCACCACGTCTGGGCCATGGATACCTAAATGCTGATAGTGACCAAACAAAGTTTCAAAGATCATTTATGCTATCCTGATTCTTGGACACTATGAAAAATATCAGCAAACAAACTATTAGTACTTCACTGAAGTACAATTCGATCTTAAGCATTTTAAAATAATTTTCTTCCCGCACAGTTAAACACCCTCATCTGTTTCAAGAAACTTACGAGGCCAAATATAGGATGAAAACCGATCACGAGGTACTTCTATTTTGGGCCAGTTGTGGGTGACGAGCGATTTGAACCTCCGACACCGTAGTTCATATCCACGTGCTCTAATCTTCTAAGCTATAGGTCCCCACATCTCCACTAGATCTGTTCCCAGGAATGCCCTTAAAAAATGTAAAATTTCCTCTCCCCAACCATTTCATTTCGGGTTGAAGATGTGAAAGCGGTAAGTGACTAATGGCATATCCACTAATGTCATGTTTTATATGGTACGCTGAACAACACTCAACAGTATTAAGAATGAATAGAAAATAAAATCTAGTTTATTTTACTATCCAATCCTATACTGTACCAAAAACCAAACTTGCCAGATTTCTTAAGCTATCCTAGATTTATACGTCACTTCAATTCCATTACCATCTCAAAATAATATTTGGCTGTTTGCTAGTGAACATAACTTCTTAGCACTGAGGAAAAAACAAATATCTTAGCTTTGCAGAACTATCTTTTAACAAATTAAGAACCTCCTCTAGTACATTTTCTTACTATAACACAGTTGATTGAGTTATATGTTGACCTCAAAAAATGGACTCAACAGATGACGGGCCCACTCTTGCCACATCAAGTACGGATCCGGCGCGTTTCTACCGGAATGAGGACGNAACACAGTTGATTGAGTTATATGTTGACCTCAAAAAATGGACTCAACAGATGACGGGCCCACTCTTGCCACATCAAGTACGGATCCGGCGCGTTTCTACCGGAATGAGGACGATAGTTAGGCTTGAATGAACGCGGGAGGCACTTTTTAGCAAGAGACAAAAATGTTCAAACTCCTGCGGTATGATTTGAAGGCAATCACGCTATCAATGATCGCACAACCAAAATAATCAAGAATCAATCTCTTCCTTGTAGTGGAATATGTGGAAGGATAGCCGTAATAAAATGGTGTTTGTGTTGGAATCTTGATATATTTGCTATTGTGTTTGCAAAATATGTAAAGAACAAAGTATGTAAATCTTCTCCAATCTATGTCTCTTACGAGAATCCAGGCATTTCTCCTGTATATTTGTTTTATTACCCAAATCTCCCCCATTTCTTTACAAAGAGAGTCTATTTATACTATTTTAACAGGCGCAAATATCGTTGGATCAAAATCCACGTGGTAGCATCCTAGCGTTAGAAGCCTCGCATCAAGGTCTACTCCCAGTATTTAATGTTTTGGGCAGAGGATTTGCCGTCCTAATTATAGGCTAACATACTGACACCTTTTTATCATCTGTCTTGTTAATCGCTTCTGAAAGATTTTCGAATCCACAGTGGAGAGCAGCGTCGGACTTGGCCGTATTAAGGTCAGCTCTTGCTGAGGGACCCCTGGAGGTGAGGAGCTTTGGATTTCGTTTATCAAACCTCTGCGTAGGACTTCGGACGTTTCGGCGTTTGGGCTCTTGGAGGAACCTCGGACCATCATAATCTTGGTTGATTTCCTGCCAACCTGGCCGTTGATGACACGGGGCTGTATATGTGGACTTTGTTGCTTACGTAGCGTCATACGTGGAATGATGACGTGGAGCTTTAATTTTTGGAGGGGATTGTAATATATATCGAATTTTAATAGAAGTTCAAACGATTTCCATAATATTCACCCTTATACTTTCCTGATTGTCTGAGATTATTTCTATAATATCAATCATATTGAGTTCATAGTTTCTAGAACAACCGAACAAGGAAACGAGGAGATGATCTTAATAGCTATACACTCGTTGAATTAAGTCATCTTATTCATTTTCACCATTTATACGACAATTTAAGCTTCAAACAATCATTGTGATTGGTGCATGTACTTTGCAACCTGAAAAAGGATATGAGAACATCTGGGGCAATATATAGGACCAGACCACTGTGGGGCATTCAGTATTGCCAAAGTTAGGAGAAATACAAAGAACCAGCCAGCGTTCTATTCACCTAATTTTTTTTCTTGGCACCACACCCTGAATCTTTGTACATCATGACGTTATCCACAGTATCTGCTTGAGAGAATGATATCAAGAAAAGAAAATTTCTGCTTTTTCTTCCTCGGAGTCAAATTTCATCTATATGGCTATTTGGTCTTCGATCTTCCAGTTGAAAAATGAAAGCATAGAAGCGCAAATGCAGTTTTTTTGAATGCCTTATCCATCTTTTAGTGTCTTTTACAAATCATAAAAACTCATAAATTACAAGGCCATTTGTGTGTGTTCTTATCACGGTGACACAAAATGGAAGATATGGTAAGTGAAAGTTGTTAGTTTGTAAACAAGACATGGTTTTGATTGCAGGACCATGTGATGTGCCCATTTGTTTGTGGTGGTGCTTCGGCACTGTTGGATTGACCCTCTTTTTCACTGATTCACTTCCTATGCATTTAGGCCATGGTCCAGACTTTCAAATTAAAAGAATAATCACATAAAGTTGGTTCAATGCATTTGCATATGCTTGAAAGCGAACACTCAGGAACTGATATCTGGACTTCACTCAAAAAGTGCAGGCACTTCACTACAGCCATTTTAAAATTTGTTTGAACTAAATTATGAAAAACTGATGAACACAAGGAGAGAGAAGTAATTCAATAACATTCATTCATACAAATCCCATTATTTGAGTAGATGTAGTAATAAACTTAGAGAGATGCTTGGAGTACAGGAAAATATTTCACAGAAGGTTCACAGATAAGACACATAGGTGACGCCCGCGTAATTATTATCTTTTTTTAATACATATGGGGCCAGTCACTTGTGATGTAAAAACCTTCCCTGTACTTGGGGAATTATTGATAAACTTAACAGGCTAGCTCAGCGTAAAAGTTCAAGATTATAGATATGCTTTTATCAAGTACTATCAAAGACCAATCACATTAGAAAATTGATAGCTAAGAGACTAACCAATACATAGTTAATAATCATTTCTCCAGTTCTTCTTGTCATTATTGCAAGGGCCAAAAGCGAAAAAAGTACTCATTTTGTTCAATAAGCAAACCAGCATAACCTCCTAACTCAGGTTTGGTGTGCCCAACCCACTCTACACCTCTACCATTGTGTGATTGTTTGCCATGAGCAACGCGAACAAATTTATTTTTCACAGGGGAGTGACCAAGACACTGGTTGCCTTGAGAGAATTATGGTATGCATTATAATACACTAGGACCATAAATTCAGATAGAATAGGATACTGCAGTATAGATCACAACAAAATTCTTCAAAATTTCAATAGTTCCGTCAAAATTGGGTCATCACTCAAACTTATGTCCATTATTAAGCATGTTTAGAATTAAATGTTGCAGATTAATTCAGAATTATCATTAGCACTTGACAAACAGAAATCACTAAGCAAAAATATAATAGATGTACATGAGAATGGCCACCACGTTCAACCAAATTAGTAGAAGTACAAAGGTTCAATGTAAACGAAGTCCACGAGTTTAATGTATGTGAAAGTTTTGACATTATTACAATATAACCTGAACAACACAGATACTATCAGAGTACAAGATCTTTTCTCTTTCCCGTGTCACTCATACAACATAATGTTATGATTAACCTTAAAATCTTCGAAACCACAAAGTCAATTTTAGTGTGCTTCTCTTATCTGTCAGTTCCGCTACATGTTGTCTATTACACCCCTTAAAACGTCTCATTGCATTCTTGACAGATTAAATTATTGATATTAACCATTGCGTGAGAGAGAGGATGGTGGTCTCAACCCAGGGCTGAATCAGATTGCATAAATTGGGTTCACTTCTGACTCGGAATAATCTGAATGATACCATGAGTTAGTTCCACTCCTTGAATACTTTTCTTTCTTCCTCACTTTTCGTATCCTTCTGGACTTCACCACGTAATACGTCATGGTACCAAGAACCCCGGCCATAATAACTCCTCCTATGACGGTGACAAGAATTGCAGCCCACTTATTATGCCTCCCAACAACAATGTAAGATGAAGCAATAAAAGCCACAGTAGTGCAAACAGAAGCCAACCACATTAACTTATTGATAACCTCTACAACTCGTCTCTCGGATTTTAATTCGCCTCTGACTACAGTAATTTGCACTACCACAACAGCCAAAGAAGTGAAAAGGGCAATAGCATTAGAAATGAAGAAAACCTTGAAAGATGGGCTGCTCACCATCACAGCCATCCCGCTGTCGTCATCACCTCCAGGAACTGTAAAAATTGCAGCAAAGGCAACTGTTGCAAATAGCACAGCCACCACAGTGACTGAATTAGTGGCATTGTTAATTCCTTCTCTGTGAAGCTTCCTAAGCTCTTTGGCAATGCCATTCATGTTTTTGTTGGTTTTACGAGCTTGTTCAAGCTGAGTGTGGACATTTTTCTTGATTTCTGAAACAGTTTTGCGAAGCTCATCCCGTGGCTGATTCAATTCATTGGCTCTGACAGCACCATATCGAGTTAAGCAGTCTTTTATTTCAGCACTTTCTTCTGATAGAGGGAGATTTTCAGCTATGTCAAGGGCTGTTTTATGGTCTCTTGTCAGTGCATTGACATTTGTGTCACGGAGCAGCAATAACTCATGCACAATCTGCAATAATTTAATAGGATCAGAATAATCACATTAACACAATTATTTCCCTTGCTAAAATGAGATTAAGAAACATAACAGTTACAGAAAGCCAAGTCATCAATACACTCTAAACCAGAAACCTATACTCAGATTAAGGAATATCCTGTCACACAGGGACAGTTGGACCACTGCATCATGAAAAGTTCAATTCCGTCGACCTTAATCCATACAAAATATATCTTGCCAAGTTCCACACTGACAATTGAACATGAAATTAAAGAGCGAAAATTCAAAAGGAGTGCATAGTTGTAAAATTTTTTAAACAAATTACCAAGATATTCACTCTTGTAATTATAACTTCGAAAAGCAGAAAGCAGTGCAGAAAGATCATATTTGCATCAATTAGGAATTATTACGGGCAGCCAACTTTAAATTTGATACACATACAGGCCAAGGTTGGATACTTTTCACTGCCTTGGAGCATGTTTGGACTTTGGTCAATGGCCAAGCCTAAAAAATAAACAAAGTTGCTTCCTTAAGAAGTGGTAAGAGGTGGACTTCAGAAAATGCAATATTTGTACTAAAGGTTTAAAAAGAAACAACTTTGAAAGAGAAGCCAAGCATCTTTTTTAGGCTTAGCCAAACATGCTCTTAGTCAGGTATGAGTCCATGATATCATCTACACATTTATATTCTTCATGTTATCTATACAATGTCATATTGCATTACTCTGTCCTTACAAAATTAAACTTTTCAAAAACTAACACCGTAATGCCGAAAAGACCAATTTCTGGAGCAAAAGCCACCAACAAATATACAATTTGAAACTGTAAAACGGAGTGGATGAAAAAATTAGGAAGTGAGAGTGGGCTGGGTGGTAAATATGTCATAAACTTGCTAATATGTATTGCCAATTTCACTTCTCCAATATATAAGAGAAGTGCAGTTAAGTAAGCCCGAACTTGGTGCAAAGCTTAATCTCAGACTGAAGCTTTTACATTTGACAAATAATACTTCTTGAAAGGAACTAAATGATAGAAATTAGAGAAGCAGAAACTGTAATTAATACCTCAGCCCTTTTTTTTCTGGTGGCTACATGTAATGCAGTGTTGCCAAATTTATCAGGAAGCATCACAATGGCTGCATCTGCCCGCAGAAGCAACTTTACAACTTCACAGCTAACACCTTTTACAGCCATATGGAGTGCGGTCTGTCCTTTCTTATCGGTTCTTCTTGCTAGTTGAGAGTCCTTTTCAAGCAATGCTTTGACAATATCTACATGCCCTTGACGGGCAGCAAAATGTAAAGCATTCTTTCCATTTGATTTCGATATCTCTAGTAAGCTTGAATCCTTTGAAAGCAATTCATTAACAACTGCCAGATGACCTTTTGTCGCTGCAGTAGTAAGAGGAGTTGCATTTGATTGACCAACTGTTTTGCTTAGCCCAGGGTCATGCTCTAGCAGTATCTGGACAATATCTGTAAAGAACATAGTTAATAAACTATAACAGATAGGTGATGGAAATACAAAATTACTTGAGCTTTGGAACGGCATAACGTTGTCTTTTGAAGAACAAAGCAAATACCATATGAATTATGTTTTTGGCAACGAAATTGACAGAATCAATGAAGTACACTAGGAAAAGATAAAATATAATTTTACGAAAACATAAAGATAAAACTGCAGATTAGGATACTCTGAAAGAAATGCTGCTAAACTATGCAAAACATATCAGCAATACCATTAACTAATATCATCCCATTTACTAAAACTGACAATCTTCTGTTGGCAAAGGCACATCATAATTGCCATCTTTAATGATTCTAACAATTACCATTCCAATTATATCAGCAATGCTATTAACTAGTTTCATGCCATTTACTGAAAAATATAAGTCTTTTGCGGGAAAATGCATATCTTAATTGCCATCTATAATTTTACTAACAATTTCTATTTCAGTTTCTATCAAACTGATCAATACTGCAATAAGTGAGGTAAACTTCACAAAGTAATTGTGATTTGATTTAAAATCGTGCTTAGTGATCATCCTATCTCAATGCAGATAGACATATACGTATGTGATGGAAACTAATAATCTATTCTGATCTAAACAATGAACATGTAAACCGAAAAATTTATTACCATGATGGCCTTGACTCGCAGCAATGTGCAAGGGGTCAAAACGTGACTTATTCTTGGAGGTGATCCCTTCCTTGGTGGTGTAAGGCAACAACTCCTTCACCACATCAATGTGCCCTCTCTCGGCCGCGTTGAAAAGAGGGGTCTCCCCCAATTCATTGACCTCATTCACCACGGCTGCCCTGATCTCCGCCAGTTCGACATCAAACTCAGCCCCACTCGTTGTCTGCAGCATCTGCTCATCGATCTCACCCAATATCTGCCTCACTACGGCCACGTCACCCTTCTGCGCCGCCAGATGCAGCTCCGTGTCATTGTGCCGCCCCGTCACCTGCTTCACGTACTTCTTCTTCCCTGATTGGTCCATTTTTTTTCCGGAATTAGACAGGACCAAGGCTTTCCCAGAATTGGAAACCACTAACGACTTGCCGGAGTTCGATCCGGCTAATGTCTTGCCGGAATGCGACACTACCAGCGCCGGCACCCTCGGAGACGGAGACGGCGACGGCGATGGAAGTGAGGGCTCAGTTATGACTCCCATTTCAAGATCCTTCCCGCCTATGAGATACAAAATATAAATCAGATAAAGAAAATCCTAGTTCAAGTTCTAATAAACCGGGGAGATAATTATCGCAGATTATCTACACGAAGAGACATAAATAAATTTACCTTCTTCAATGACGGATGCCATGGGGACAGAACGAGGTTTAACTTTCTTGTCCTCTTTCTATTAACAAATCATTGTTTTTTCATGTTTGATTTTACGTGGAGCTGATAATGTTCTCACACATAATTGTATGTATAAATTAGAAGATTACAGAGCTCACCAGAGATCGGATCGGAGACGGTGGCAGACGATGGAGGAAGTGCGGTGGCGGGGTTGTTGAAAGTGAAGTTAATAGAGTAGGTGTGCAGAGGGAAGAGAGGGACTGGTCAAGTTGTCGCCCCCGGGCCTACCATTATAGTTAATTATAAAGTATTTAATATTTATTAACGACCCAAAAATTGACATTTTTAGGGCAAGTTTCATCAGGGGTCACTGAACTTTCACCAAGTTCTCAATTGGGTATCTAAATTTTAATTAGTCTCAATTAGGTTTTTAGACTTTCAAATATCTCAACTTTGTTGTATTATGTCAACTATCGTTAGGGCTAGACAAAACTCAAGAATCGAATCGAGAGATTCTTCATAAAATAAATACTCAAACAGATATCCTAATTGAAAATCGATGGGTTTAATAAATTCTCGGTTCTAGATCAAAAATTAAATCTAAATAATTTTTTAAATTTTTTATATTTAATTAATTAAATTAAGGACAATGCTACATGTACATAATTTTTTTTACATAATCTTTTACCTACACTCACAATAGGATGTGGGGACCACACATTTAGTAGTTTTTTATTCACGCGGCCCACACTTGTATGTGAGAGGGTGGCACATTTTGGATAACCCCCATTCGGTACAAATAGAATTATTCTTAAATTATTTTAATTTTTTCTAGCGACGAAATGATGAAATTTGAGTTTAGTGATCCAATTGAAACTAAATGGAATTTCAGTAATTTAAGAGCTCTCAATTTATATTTTCGCAATTTTTATTTATTTATTTAACAAGCTAAATAGTTGATTTATTAAGGTCAATAAAAGTCGCGCACTAACATTCCTGATTCCACCCAATATCTGAAATTTCTCGTGCGTCCTAGTCATAGAAGTATGTCATTTTGGACTAATAATAGTAGAACAAATTTTAGCCTCAATTTGATAAATTTATAAATGATTTATAAATTGGAATAATAAGATGAATAATATTGAATCCTATGAAATATATAGATAATAAAAAGTAATAGTTATGAATGTATTATTGAAATTAATTTTTGAATTTGATTGAATTGTATCCAATTAGAGGCTTAATGGTTGGCAAAGTACTAAGAGCGTGTTTGGGAGTGAT
>CAIGRQ010207862.1:0-12701 GCA_903798375.1 Fraxinus sp. D2006-0159 | reverse complement strand
CCCTTTTAAGGCTCCTCTTCAAATCTCAACTTTCAATCAATGTGGGATTAATTTCTCACATACACAAGTGAAAATCCATTTGTCAAACAATATATTTTCCAACACCATTTACTGAAATTTAGACGAGGGAAGGGATCACCCCTTCTTGAAGAACTACTAGACTGCACTTCTTGTTTCCCTTACATAATATCAGAAGACACGCTGCGGCTTGCTCTTGTTCAATAGGTTCGCCAACAACCAAAACAGTTACAAGTCCTCTAATGACACTAGGAGCCAGTACGATTTCATCTCTTCCAGTTCTAGTTGAAGCTAAATTTATTAAAATGGCAATGCATTTCTCCATCCAGGTGTGACAGCTTGAATGCGTAATAAGAGCTTGGAGGGCATGGATAATGCCAGTTGACAAGAGGATGGGAATATTGGTCGTATAACTGGAGAGATTATAGATGGCATGAAGAGCATCAAGTTTACATTGTACATCGATTTCATACTTGAGGATCCGAACCAAGAAAGGAATAGCCTCGGAAAATCCAATGATGGGCTTTGCCTCTTCAAGGCAGGAAAGATTCAGGTAAAGAGCTGTTGCAGCTCCAATAGAATCGTTATTCGTGATCATATCCGGCAACACTGGTAGTACTCCAGATGCCAACATTATTTCTTTGTTCTGAAAAGTCCAATAAAAAATTTCATCATCGTAATGCTCATGAGATATGAAACCAGTAGGCTATATACATTTGTGCAGTAAATACTGTACAAGTGGACGCATGTAGAATAGTAGAATAATCTTCCAATAAGTAAAACTATTTCACATATTTAAGTGCAATGACAAACTATGTCATTGAAATGCTGAAGCAAGAGACTGAAGGATAAAAAGCTTTCATCGACAATACAATTGGGCACATACATATATTAGCCCAACGAACACTCAAGGCAATACTCTTGATGCTAGGATATAAGAAAAAATTTGCACCAAAAAGACTCAAACTTGTCATATCAGCTTCAAAAGCTCGGTTAAATATCAATAACTTTTTTTGAGCATCTCGTCAGTATGATTCCAAATAAGTTTGTGGGGTCTCCAAGTCAAAGTTGCAAACAGAATAAAAAAAAATTGGAATTTATGGGCGTTCGGTATAGTTTAAAATCCAATTAAAATTGAAAATATGGTTGTTATTGAATCTCACTCGTCTAATAAATGTCAACAATAACGGTTAGTTTTTCAATTTTAATCCGATTTTAATCTCTACCAAACACCCTCATACATATCAAAGACCAGTAGAAAAGTTGACACTAGGAGTGACATAGCCAAAACAATAAAGGCCGGATACTTCTCAACGTTAATGAGCTTCCTTTTAAACAAGTTATTAGAATTCTTGAGACGGATAATAACATCAGTAAGGGTCCGTTTGATTGTAAATGTGAAAAATTGGTGGAAAGAAAATGATTTATAAGGAATTGATTTGCCTAAAAGTTGTTGTACTAAAAATTGTAATTAATTGTGTTTGATTAGTATAATTTTTCATGAAAAATGTTGAAAGTTTGGTGTCCGTTTGGCTTCGTTTTTTTATGAAAATTGTACATTAAAGTGANTCAAAAATGTGGAAAATTTGGAAAGTTGGAAAACATTTTTCTGGGAAAATTTTGCCTATAAAACACTACAAAAGTTGAAAAATTGAAAAATAAGGTGTATCAAACGGAGTCTAAATATAATAATTTATATGGACTTCTTATATAAATAATATGAAGTCAAAGGATCAGCAACCTAAGAGATGTGGCATATATATATGACCTATAATGAGATCTCCATGATGGCAGATAGCCAGTTCGCTCATTTCCAGAAAACAGATTGCCAAACAAAATTTTAAAATGTGTTTCCATTTACCTGCTAGCAAGAGTCATATACTCCACTAGAAAACTGTATAATTTGTAAAATTTACTACGGCATACCTATTATTGTTTACAGCAAGATTGAAGAGAGCCATTGCTCCAGTTTTCTGAGCCATACCATTCCTTGCACAGATGGGAGATTCCAAAAAATGCAGCAATGCTTCAACAAAGCCATTAGCCCCCATATAAATTCTGGCTTCTTCATCATCTTTTAGCAAGTGCCTTATCTGTTCTACTACTTTGCACTTCTTCCTCAAGTCATCCTCCTTGTCTAAGACAGTAAAAAAATTATCAAACTGTTCGAAGGGATTAACCTCGCACTCATCTTCGTGTGTAGAAACATCTTCTGCTTCATTTCTTTCAAACTCCTCAATAATAGCACTATCATTCAAAGGTACCACCTTATAACACCCTTGTACTTCCACGACCCAGGACTTTCTGACGACTTTGAATTGGCATAATCACTTTCAGACAATGCTAACCTCCAGTAGTTGAGATCAAGTGACTGCGATGGGCCATCTGGAATGGGAATCCCATTCTTTTCACACCAGCTAGCTACCAAACCCTTAAACACAGTAATTGGGGGTCGAAGAAAGGTGTGGGAGCTGCTGTTGACTTTTTGGACAAGTATTATGCCCATCGCTGAACCATTTCTCTATACAGACCCGTTCATATGTTTGCCCAGAAGCAATAATCACCGGATCGTACATAAGTTGCAATGACATTGGACACCTTAACTCTTCAGGGGGTCCAACGTGCATCTGCTCTGATCTCCTGAAGTTCGACTTGAAATTGAAAGAACTAAGTTTCGAAAGTTGATTTTTAAAAGCAAAACCATTGGGTGGAAGGCTGCGACCATCCTTGAAAGATCCCTGGATAGTGGGTGAACAAGATGTTGAACCCTGTGAATCATTGTCATCTGAGAACTCAGTTCTGAACAACTTTGAGTACTTTCTCAAAAGATGCAGAAGATAAGCAATGATTGACTCCTTTCTTTTATCTTCCTCAGCCTGTGCTCTTTCCCTGATTTTCTTCAAAGCCCTTCTCTCTCTAAGTGCTGCTCTTGAAGAGGTAATACAAAGTTTAGAAGCAGCCTGGTGAAAGGAATCAAGCTCATTATTGTCACTGCCATCCATATTGTTTCAATTCAATTTTGATGACATTGATATCGTTTCAGTTACATTTGTTAGCCAAAACAAAATAATTATCGTTTTGTATGGAAAAAAAACAATATCTATGTCGTTGTAATTATGATTTGAATTGGAACGATTTAAAACTCGTCAAATTTGTACTAAAAGGATATGTATATTATTAAATTATTTCAATTTGATACATAACGATATCATTATTGTTTCGGTACAATTTTGACGAAATTGATATTGTTTCAGTTTAAATCATAACTAAAACGATAATTATATGGTTTCTGCTAAAAACGACGATTCGAACGTTTACAACCACTCGGCATACATCGACATATGAGGATAATCGAAATAGGTTATTTGGTGAGTTCATTTTTTGTCAAAAGAAACTGTGGGAACATTTATGTTCCCATGATCATATGTTTACCTTTGAACTATTACAATGAAAGAAAGAATATTCGTTCACTCTTTCTAAGTCATTTGAGTGGTATCAACCCACTGGATGATCTCTTTCTATCGTCCTACGTATATTGAATGCATACCTATGGTTGTGGATGGTCGAATCATTGTTTTTAGTCAGAACGATATAATTATCGTTTTATATGAAAGGAAACGATATCTATGTCGTTGTAGTTATGATTTAAACCGGAATGATTTCAAATTCATCAAATTTGTACTAAAACGATATGAATGTCATTATGGTATTTCATGGATTTGATAAATAACGATATCTTTATCGTTTTAGTATAATTTTAACGATATTGATATCGTTTCAATTTAAATCATAACTAAAACAACATATATAATGTTTTAGTTTATATAAAACGATAATTATATTGTTTCTTCTAAAAATAATGATTCGACTGTCCACGGCCCCAACATACCTTCGACATGCATAGAACGATTGAAAAAGATCATTAAGTGGGTTGATTCTGCTCGAAAGGTTTAGAAAGAGCGAATGAGGATATTTTCTTTCTGGCGAAATAGTCCAAACGTGCTAGACAACTATGAGAACAAAATTGTTCACATAGTTTTCTTTTGAATGAGGTCGAACCCACTCGATAACTTCTTTCGATCGTCCACGTATGTTGAAGGCATGATCGGCGATCATGGACATTCGAATCTTTATTTTTAGTCAAAATGATATAATTGTCATTTTAAATGAAACCAAACTACTTCAATATCGTTATAGTTATGATTTGAATTGGAACAATCTTAATCTCGTCAAATTTGTATTGAAACAACATGTATATTGTTACGTTATTTTATGGGTTTGTGCATAATGATATAAATATCGTTGCTTACTAAAAGAAACGGCTTCAATGTCGTTTTAGTTATGATTTGAACTAAAACGATCTCAATCTCGTAAAATTTGTATTGAAACAATATGGATATCGTTTATGTTATTCCGTGGATTTGATACATAATGATGTCAATATCATATGTAATAAACTAAACGATATCAATGTCGTTGGAATTATGATTTAAACTAGAATGATATCATTGTTGTAAATATTGTATTGAAACAACATGAGTGTCGTTATGTTACTTCGTAGATTTGATATATAGAGACATTGAGATCGTTACGTATTAAAAGAAACAACTTCAATGTGGTTGTAGTTATGATTTGAACTAGAACGATATCAATGTCGTATATATTGTATTGAAACGATATGAATGTTGTTATGTTATTTTGTGAATTTGACATATCACGATATCATTGTCAATCTATATAAAAAACGATATTTATGTCGTTTTAGTTATGATTTTAATTGCAAAGGGTTCAAATTCGTCAAATTTGTACCAAAACAATATGAATGTCGTTATATTATATCGTTGATTTGACACATCACGATATCATTGTCGTTCTATTGAAAGAAACGATATCTATATTGTTTTAGTTATGATTTTGACTTAAACGAGTTTAATGTCGTTACACATGAAAAGAAATGATATTTATGTCATTTTAGTTATGATTTTGACTTAAATGAGTTCATTATCGTAATGCATGAAAGGAAGTGATATCTATATCATTTTAGTTATGATTTTAACTTAAACGAATTCAATGTCGTTAAGCATGAAACGAATGATGTATATGTCGTTTTAGTTATGTTTTTAATTTAAACAAGTTCATTACGCATGAACTAAAATGATATCTTTGTCGTTTTAATTATGATATAAAGCTGTAACGATATCACTATCATAAAAAAATTGTAATGAAATGACATGGATGTCATTTTCTTATTTCGTGTCTTCGGAGAATAGAACGTACAATTTAGAAAGTGTAAGTACTTGATGTGCAATTTATTGAGGGCCTAATTGAAATGAAAATTAAAATTCAAGGACTAAATTGTGCAAGGTGTACGTGGAAGGACTTAGGCTGCAATTACTTGGAATACTAAATTGAAAAGAAAGTTAAACTCATCTAGATTGAAAAGAAAGTAAAACTCATCTAGGCAAGCGCCTAAACCAGCGAGACAGCGAGAGCCTGGGCAACTACTGAAAGTAACCAATTACAGCGGATGCGCGCCTTGTTTGAAAAGCGACTTCGATATCGTTATGTACAATCATAACGATTTCTATGTCATTATGAAAATCAATGAACCAATATATATTTGATACTGAAACGATATCTAAATCGTTTTTTACTTTAGGAACAATTTCAATATCGTTATATTAATTAGTACAATTTTCGCATTCGAACGACATTTGCATCATTTTTGTGTCTCAAAAACGATTTCAATGTCATTATTTCAACGAGTGACTTTTGTACTGGAACGACATCAAATACTTTGCGTAACATGAACGAAGTATATATCACTAAGTGAATATATACAATATCAACGTCTTGTATATGTATAATATGTAAATTTTAAATGACTACATTTAGCCTTTCCTCGAGTTTTTCCATTTTGTTTCTCAATAAATCCGCTATTTTGAGCTCATAAGATACCGATGGTGGTTGAGATGTACTAGGAAAGTTTTGGTGGGATGCATGACGTGACTCGGCATCATGCTCAGCCTCATCTCCTTCGGAATGGTGTGAAGCATTCTCATTTTCTTCAATGATCGATGTCAACTATTGCCAATAGATCTCTTCAAGTTCTACTTTAGTGGGAATCAATGTAGAATTAACCTCCAATTACAAATATTAAATCGTGCAAATCATTAATCATTCGCTAAGCGAATTCCACAAATTGTCCCCATTAAACTTTAAAAAAGGCAATTTGCCTCTTTCGATTTTGACACGTTATCAATGGCGGCAAAAGCTCACCTCTTCGGTATTTCCCAAGCGACCAGTCTTGGAGTTGCATCTGGATATTTTGTAACAAACTTCATTCCCAAAGTTGAAATCGCTTTGAATGCCCAACTCTATTGTAAAAGAAACATTATTATCTCACAACACAAATTTATATATAAAAAGTAATACAAGTCAAGTATATTGTTTGTTTATACCATTATAGTAAGGGGAAGGCCGTGCAACAAATATCAGCCTAAAAACTCGTTCAAGACAAAAATCAATTGCTCTCACTTGTTATATATAGTTTACAACACAGAAACAAACAAACATGCATACAAATATATGTAGATAGAACATAAGATAAACTGAATCTGGAATTAAGTAGCAATCTACTAAATTTGATGATAAAACATTTGTCTTCAACGAAAAAATAAAACACATAGAACAATTACAAATATTAGATCCATGGAGTAATTAAACTACAAATAGCTATAAGATTTTCAAAGAATTAATTTTTTCTTAATAGATACAAATAATAGTATATATATAAAATATACAAAACCACATAATTAAGAAAATAAACATGAAATGAAACTCCCCAATAAATCATTGTAGAACTCACTAAAACGAATATGCAAAACACCAAGTGATGAACCAAAACTCCAAAAGCACCAAGCCCAAATATGAATTTCCAATGCAAATATTTCAAAGAAACTTGAAAAAAAGCTACAGAAATGATCTTTATATCAAAAAATGTAATCTTAAGTAAAATTTCATAGGAAGAAGAATATGTACAGATGAAATTGAACACAGTTTAAACATTATACAGAAGACTCCTTGCTGGTTTGAAAACTTACTTTGATTTTTCTAACTGCGATTTTTTGAAAACACAGAAGCTAGATTTCGAACCTCAACCCTTGACAGACAAAACTGTTAATTTTAAAACTCTGCACAATCTTCGGCCTCAAAAGAAGGAGAAAATATTGTTTTTGACTTAAATGAAAAGTGTTTGGGAATTTGACGGAGAAAAAGATTTGATTTTACAATTGTGAATTTGGGAAAGAAGGGTTTACGTGAGTGAATGAAGGGGAAAACCAAAATCCTTCATTTATTTGGTTATACAAGGAAAGTGTAAAGTGGACTTTTGAAATTTTTAAATAATTAAAATTTCTTTTATTTATTTAAGAAATTGATCAAAGGCCTTTTGAACATAATGATATTGTGTGACGGCTATCTTAACTAATTCCCCGTTAAAGATGGATATGGGCTCTCATTCATTAGAAACCCTTGTCAAAAAAAATCTCTTCTACTTCTTCTTATGAGGCCGACGATTGAGTAGATTTTTAAAGGAAATGGTTTTGTCTATGAAGGGTTGAGGCTCGAAATGTGTCATCTTCATTTCCAAACTAGCAAGCTCCCATTTAGAAAAATCAATATAAGTTTCCAAACCAGCAAGAAGTTCTCTCTCTAGTATTGAGATTGTGTTTAGTGCATATTCTTCTTCTTCTTCTTCATTTGGGATTTTACTCTTTTTTGGTACTGTGAAGTGAAACCTTTTGGGTCATAAAACTACAAATTCGTAATCTTGTCGAATCCATGTATTGGGTTTTCACGTTTCTTGATTTGGACTCTATGAAATTCGATTCAAGATTACGTTTTTTTGCTATAAAAATCATTTCTTTAGTTTTTATTCAAGTTCTTTTTGAAATATTTGCATTGGAAATTCATATTGGGTTGGTGGTTTTGGAGTTTTAGTTCACCACTTGGTGTTTATCGAATTCGTTTTAGTGTGTTCCGTAATGATTTCTTGGTGAGATTCATTTCTTTTTTATTTTCTTAATTATGTGATTTGAGAGTTTTATACTGTTATTTGGTTCTATTAATGGAAAAATGAATTTATTGAAAAGTTTATGGCTATTTGTAGTTTAATTACTCTATGAATCTAATATTTGAATTTGTCAGACACTGACGTATACGATCCTTTCGATTGAGAGATTATGCAAAGCTACTAGCATTAAAGCAGAACATCAGTCATGGCTCATTGCATTATGGATCTATTCCCATCAGAAATTTTTCGAACGGTCCTTAGTTCATCATTATTGATTGTGAAAATTACACCATTCCCTACTTTTGGAGATCCAAATTCCTAAATCAGATTTCATAGTTTACATTTCAAAAATCAGAACTTTTTTAAATAGATACAATATAATTATATATGTTATAATTATATAAACAAATTTTGTCCGTGATTTAAGTGTTTTAAAACAGGAAAACTACGTAACTTCTATACATTTGAAACCTCCACAAAATCCTATTCTTCTACCCACGACGCAGAGCATATTCATCCTCCTCGTTTCTACTTCGGTGAAATCGCCGCTACAGTCACCGAGCACTTTGTTTCTCCTCTATAAATTCTTCAAACTCGAAAACTATATATTCCATACCTAGAACTCTGTGGATGCTATATATTCTTAAATTGTAAACCCAAACCCAAATGACTCGTTCGAGCAGTGAAGATAGAGCGATGAATGTTGGCGAGTCCTTTGATGGAAGAGGAAAAAGAAAGTTGGAGGCGGTCCATGAAGATTCGTCGTCCAAAAGACACAAATCGAATGGGTCTGACAAAAAAATGATCGAAAATAAGGTATGCTAGATAGTTTCAGAATATATTTTTTCAATTGAATCATATGTTCTAACCCTAAAACTGATGTGTAAGGTGTATTGATGGCATTTGGGACTTATGATATACTCATTTTGTGATGTATGAGTTTAGTGCAAATTGGTAATCAGTATTTTGACCCAGAGAAAAAGATTCATGTTTTGTGTGTTTTACAAATTTGTGCAATGGGAAAATTAATCATGTCTGTGACTGACCAAATCGTTTGAGAACAAAATATTTTTTTTTGTGACCTCTCCAACAATGAGTTATGCTTCGTTTGTTTGAAGAATATCCATGGGTGGAGGCTGTGACCACTAATGGGTTACGTTATTTGGTGATCTGTATGCAGGTATGGACATTTGCTATTCCAAAGAAATGATGGTTTCCTGGTAAAATAATTGTCACTAACACGAAGGACGTGTTGCTGAATTTTAAAAACAATCTGAAGGAGGTACAAAGGCAGATTCTGTGTAACACATGTTTTGGCCACTTTCTAGAGTGCGACGACATTGTTAAACAACCAAATAAAGAAGAAATGTGGTACAATATCGACGGGCCATTTGTCAAATTCTCGCTTTCGGAGTTTTGCTTAGTGTCCGGACTTAGTGTCCGGACTTAGATATTTTGGCGAAGGGGATACGAACAAGTTGGAGAAGATTCCATCTCGGTTGAAAAAAAAAATTCAGTAAGTTGAAGGTTGTGACCTACGAAGATGTGAGAGCGATATTTTTTGCTGCCAGCGACATGCCTGATGAAGATGTCTCCAAGATCGGTGCATTATATTTCGTTAGTTCATTTTTATATCCAGGGATTACAAGAAAGTGGTGGAACACTACCTGTTTGTTCCCGTTGATGACTTCAATAAGATGAACTTGTTCCCCTCGGGTAAATCATTGTTTGACACCCTGATCAGTTCACTTAGGGATGGGTTGAGCAAGAGATCAGCACATTATAGATTAAAAGGTCTGTTGGTAGTATTCCAAGTATGGATATATGAGACGATTCCTAGCCTAGATGAAGTTATAGCCAAAAGGATTGCAAGAGAGTACCCCCGAATACGAAATTGGACGGCAGATGATCATCCATCGATTGCCAAGCTCGAGGGACCTGATTGCTTCTCGGACCTGGATGTAAGTGTTCAATCACAATAGAATTTGCATATCACTAGTACATATTTCTAAGTTGCATATCATAGGAAGTAGTCATAGATTAAGTCACAGAAGAAGTCACAGATTAAGTTATAAACATACTTGTACAACCAATTCGTAACAAATCAAAATTTGTATTGTTCATTTGTGGATTCTAATATTTCTGACATTACATATTTAAATGTTTTTTTGGATTGGTAGTTGCAAATACGTGACCTGTACCCGACTAAAACCGAAATGGCAATGCCATACATGCACGGGATTCTATGTATCAAACCCGTCCAACTAAAGCTATCACGAGCGGAGAAGATAAAGGGTGGGAGTATAAATAGATTAACTCAACGAACCGATACAAGTAGGAAGCCAGGATCATCTGGTGTAAAACCCATTCTCATGATAACTGACGATAGAGTTGGACAAATAGATTTTGAAGTTGACGATGACGATTTTGTGGACAGTCCACCTAGATAGCACGGAACACCATCACGAGGTAATTCTCCGATTGGGGATGGCCCTTCTGGTGATGCTAGTAATCGTCACACACCTCATTCAGCTAGGACTCAATTGAATAAAGTAAGTTGTCAGTTTTGTGTAGAGCATCTCATGGTCACAGTTAACAGGTTATATTTGAATCAGTCACATTTATGGTCTTGTTAGTGTTTTCCACAGTCTTCTTGGAAGTGATTAAAGGTATTCATGTGGTGCAGGAGATTGCTGAACTGAGAAAACAACTCGATGAGATGAAGTTACAGATGTCCAATTTGAGGATGGCCTTTCTGGTGATGCTAGTAATCCTCACACACCTCATTCACCTGTGACTCAATTGAATAATGTAAGTTGTCTGTTTCGTGTTGAGCATCTCATGGTCATAGTTAACAGGTTATATTTGAATCAGTTACATTTATGGTCTTATTAGTGTTTTCCATAGTCTTCTTGGAAGTGATTAAAGGTATTCATGTGGTGCAGGAGGTTGCTGAACTGAGAAAACAACTCGATGAGATGAAGTCACAAATGTCCACTTTGACTTCTGAGCTGCAGAAAAACAAATGAACATCATTGTTCGAATGCAAGGTGGAATACTTATAGATCTATAGACATCAGATCAAACATGTAATTTCTATTCAAATTTATGACTGCCTTTATTTCAAGTTCAATGGATGAAATTTTGAACAAATTTAGAGAAACATTGGTGAATAATGTTATGGGAGCTTCTGACCCTTTAGACCAAGTAAGTTAAGCAGTAGCAGTTGACTCATCTCATTTAACTTTTGACATTAAATTATTCATTTTATATTTCAGGTAGAAAAGACAGTAGATGTGAAATGGAAGGGTAAGATGGATCCTGCCGATGCAGTTTTTCCCTCCGGTCTGCAAGCTCCGTCATTTGATTTGGGTATTGGATACACACAAGCAACCTAGCCAGAAGCAATTAAGTCTACAGAATTGCAAGACCAGCCAGACGCAATGAAGTTTATAGAAGTGCAACCTCATGTTGACTCTATCATTTTTAATGTATTGAAGGAGACGGAACCTGCTGTGAATGAGGTATGAATTTTCTCTGAGATGTTGCATATTTTGCACAAGTCACATGTCACATCGTATCCATATGGTATAAGTACAATTGTCTAACATTTGACATCAATTTTCGTATTTAGGCATCGCTTGTTCACCCACCAAGCTCTGGATTGCCCGTTAAGAGGGCTCACAAGCCAACTAAGGCACTTCAGTTTCCATATGCCATAGAAGTGAAACAAACAAAGCCTCAAGGAAACGTTGTTATATTCGAAAAATATAATCAGAATGTTGATGATTGTGATGTTCATGATTTTCAGAATTGGTTCCAAAGAGGATACAAACCATACAATAAGTATGATCGTTACCTCTTAATAGCATGTGTCGTTTAAAAATAATTCTTGTTGCATTACCAATGAATTTAATTTCATATGCAGGAAGAAATTCAATGATAAAGATGATCCCATTAAACCACCGTTTCTAGTTGGGCAGTTTCTTGTTGGAAACAAATCCTGGTAGTACGAACTCTTTTCGAGAGAGGTGTCCTTGAGTAGTTCAGTACGTTGCTAATTATATGTTACGTATCTCTAAATGTCACATGCATTGATAGGTCATAGCACAGGTCACAATTGAGGTCACATTATAATGGCGACAACATACCAAGTCACAGCACAGGTCATAGTACATGTTACAGATTTTTGCATAACTTTCTGAGTTGTTTATCATCCTGACATTGTAACAGCATATGTATGTGTGTTTCTACTTCATTCATCAGTTAGCAAGGGATGGACCAAATGTGAAATTAAGCGCTAGAACAACGGATACGCTGTTTCAGGCCAAGCTTAAAAACATATATAAGACATTCAAACACGATCCAAGTGTAGTTGCTACCGATTCACGACTAATTGAAGATATTACAGGTGCACGCATCCCCTTGAGTACGAGTTGGGCCTAGTCAACTTTGTGTTTATACCAATATTGCCCATCAATAATGTAACGCCCCAAATTCTAGGAACTAGAAGCGTTAAAAGTTTTTTTTTTCTTAATTTGAGCTCTTTAACGTCAACCAAAATAATTTTCCAATAATGGAGACTTGAAGTTTGAAATGAATTATAAAA
>CAIGRQ010207832.1:0-15518 GCA_903798375.1 Fraxinus sp. D2006-0159 | reverse complement strand
TAATTTTTTTATTTTATTCGATCATTTCCAATACTACATTCTAAAATATGTGTTTAGTATTTATAGTACGTTGTCATTTCTGATATTATTTTCATGCACCAATAAAAACCAACATCGATGTTCGGTCTTCCCAGCCTAGATTTATCGAGTTTAGGAAATCAAGATTCCGTAATTATATATATCTAACAAGTAACAACTATGAAATCGATTACTTAAATAATTTTTCACCGCTCAATCGTGTTCATATTAAATTCTTTGCAAAATATGCAACCCTTTTCAAATGTACTATTATACTATTATATATATACATTTTTTTTTTCTACCTAATATTTTGGTCAACTAAAGTAAATCTCTAAAGAAAATTAAAATCCCAATACACATTAATGCATAAGAAGCAAGTAATATTGGACAAGAATCCCCATAATACAATAGGGCAAAATTGGGAATCTCTGTTCTACTGCACAACTTTAGCTGCCCAAAGGTAATACTAGCTTTAGCTGATATTGAGTCATTGATGTACACAGAAGCGATACTAATAATATAAACCAACACCCTATCGAAGTTCCATAGATTTCAAACGCAAATTGCAACATGATAACGTTTTAGATTCTATTGATTCTTAAGAATATAAAAAATCTAGATATTAAAAGCTCTTTGATTTGTATGCATATACATAGAATTTGAACTTATTGATTTTAAATATTAAATCCGAGAATTTAAGAAATTGGAGAAAAATCTCAACAAATAATATTTTATTTCAATTCAATAAGCACGGCATATAAGGGCTGTGATTCATGTACAGGACCTGTGTTTTCATAGGTCCTGCCTGGCCACACACAGCAGGTGGGGCCGGGGCAATTTTTTTTTTTATTCACATGTGGGGTCCGCCCCACATGTGAGAGGCCTGTAAGGCCTCGGTAAGGAATGCCCTGTACTCAGGGCATTTCTCGGCATATAAATATCATTATTGTACTAATAAGAATTATTCTAGATGTACACATTAAGGATGATATTTTCTCTTATGTGTCAAAATGTGGTCAGTGATTTGAAAGGATGTTGAGGAAATCAAAGGCTATGAAGGATGACATATGGAAAGATGTCAAAGTTGATGTAAAAAATAATGCACATGCAGCATATTTGTACCAAAAATACATTAATCATGACAACTTGGATAACATTCCCCCTGCCCCATATGCGGAGGAATTCTGTGTAGTGATGTGATGAATGAATTTAAATAAAAAATATAGATGATGTCATATGGAATAATGTAAAGAAAGGTGTAAGAGAGAGAGAGAGAGAGAAACTCCATCAATGTTGAAATATAAGTAGTGCTGGTGTAATGCATGAGCTCTATGATCACAGCAAATCCATGTGGCTGCATGTTTTGGGTTTTGACCTTTTTTTTTTTATATTAAAGCAAAGAGTACCGCCGTGATCTATGGAAAGAGTACATAAAAGTTGAGAACAAGAATAAAGTCAGCGAAATCTACAATTAGATGTGCTACAAATCTCATTAGAAACAAACGACAAGCAGAAGATCAGCCATGAACATAGGTAAGTAATTAGCTTTAGATATTAATCACACGTCAATGAAGGAACAAAAACATTCTTCAATTCCTCAGGCAAAATGATTTTCATCTGAACATTAACGTAGCAAGATCATAGTAAACAAGAAAATTAATGGTGCATGAGAGATCATAAGCAAGATCCAATAAAAACCCAAAAAAGGTGATAACCTTAAACCTGAAAATATTCAAAAGTTATCAGAAATTCATTGAAAACGCCAGGTTGTCCTTTCGAGCATTGTTAACGACGTTGAATTGACGGATGCAAATCCAATTTTCACATTGTTGCATCTCCCATCAATTCTCATCCACTCCAAATCTCGAAATAAATTGCAAACTGGAACTCCACATTAATTACAGTAACTACAGAATCTTCAACGGTGGCACCACCGCTTGCATTGGTGGTGCTGAACTTCAGCGACCAGACGATTGCAGCTGCACTCAACGAAGATTCAGCGTTTTAGTGTTGATAAAACGACACCGTTAATATTAAGAAAATAAAAGGATAGATTCAATATAGAACCCATATTGAAGGAACTTGATGAAGAGGATATGAAGAACACTTATTAGTCATCAATAGCTCAAGTAATACTGAGTTCATTGATCTATTTATAGACTAAATTATCTAACAAACTAACTACTTAACAAATAGAAGAATGATCTAGAATAAACATCTAATAACAAATAGGAGAATGATCTAATATTGAAATATTCCAACACTCCCCCCTTCAAGATGGAACATCTTGAATTGTAAAGAGAAAGAGCAAAGATGAAAGAGAAGCCGTGGTCGACAATAACGTCCAGCGGAGAAGCAATCTAGAGAAAAGCAGCAACATAATTCAACCGGAATAAGTGAACATCCATGGCTCTAAAATCAGGCATTTGCTGAAGACATCATCAACATTAATGAGTAAAAGGAAAACTGGAAATGCTAAACAAACTCAAGCAAGGAAATGTATCCCTCTACGCTCTTTGATTTTTTATTTTTTTTAATCAATCAACTCATCCATATCCAGTAGGGTTTCATATCACAAAAGTAGCCAAATAATTCAGAAAAAAGAGGTACAGGCAACATGACGGTTAATAGAATTATATTAGTTTCTCATCTCCTCCTTTCATCCGGGTAAGGTCCTTCACTCTCTCGATCCTTTAAGAATCCAAGGAAAGCAAGAAAGCCAAAAAAAGAACCCGCCTGACCAATGGCTACCGCCGCCGCCACACCCACCATCACCATCATCACGAGGTGGAAATCCTGTCCCACCATCATCGAGTTCTGGAGATTTTTCCTTTCCTTGAATAGGTGCAACAGTAAGGGTTGATGATTGCCGTGTAACTGTTTGGGTTTGCTCTGCAATACAGGTTCCGGGTCATTCCAACCCCGAAAATTGAAAAACACACTGCCCCTTTTCATTTTACTTTCTATTTTTTTGAGTTTAACATATTGACACACTACTTTTTGTATAAGACTAGCACGGCTCACGAGTTTTTTTGAAGATAGAACTAAGAGCATCTTCAATAAATTCTTTAAAAGCGAAATGTCCTTCATTTTATTTTAAGGAGTTAAACCTTTAAATTTGAATGTAAGAGACTGTTTATTTTAGATTTTAAAATAGAAAGCGAGTTTGACTTTTTATATTTGAATAATAACCAAATTCACTGTCTATTTATATTTTATGAAGTCGGCTTTTAATAAAATTGCAAGTTTCATTGTTTAAATTATTTATATTATATTGAGTTTTTAGCTATTGATATCTAAAAATGTATATTAATTGAAAAATGAGGAAAAAGTAAATGAATGTTGAGAAAACTAAAATAAAGAGTTTGTTGGATATATAAGAATTTACTTCTTAAATTTAAAGATGTTCTATTATGACCAAGATTTTATTTAAAATAAAGAGTCTATAAAGATACTCTTGAATATTTTATAAAAATTATTTATATACAAGTTTTATTGACTTTTTTCTCATTTTAGGGGAGTCAACACAAATTATTTTTTAGACTTTTACAATTAAAATCTTGTGTATCTTGGGCATTTTTTTTTAGAGAGATCAGAAAATAAAAAGTTAGATGTTAGTTGCATAGAATTTGTACAAATAGGTTTTGTGTAATATGTAATGAATTAATATAATAAAATTTATTTTAAGTGTATAATTTCAAATGAATCTGTATATCTTTCGCATATATAAGAGATGATACTACAAGAGACCAAACTACAGTGAAAACTAAATTTGACATAAAGGCATGTATCAACATTTGAGTTGGTAATTTGAAAAAAAAAAAAGGGTAGGAGAAATAAAAAAAAGTAATGTTAATTACGACACAAATGATTAATCATTAATCGAGTGAACAATCCTACCGCGTTAAAGTTTTTCTCGTGAATGAGAGACCGGTTTGTAAAATTTTGTATTTGTACTTTATTCATAAAAGCTAGTACACACGTGTTTTTGAATACTACGTTACTTTTATAAACTTTAAAAAAAGTATCAATCAAATACTTCACGACTTTAAAGACTTTTTAAAAATCTTTGAAAGTCTATAAGAATATCACGTAAGTAATGATTAGTGTAAAGTGAACTATAACATCTCGATAATGATCTCACAACGTCGTATACTAATTTACAATTTAAATGTTCTATCATGAAATATTTCTCTTGATTAGTTATAGTCAATACTAATAAGGTAAACTGCAAAGTACAAGGAATCAAGATGATTGTGACATCATATTAAGCCCTGTTTGGTTTTTATTATTTTTGAAATACATATTTCTCTCTCTTATTTTCAATCACGCATTATTTGATGTAAATCAAAACAGTATAATAAAATATCAACGAGTTTCTCAATCTAAGATGAAAATGTTGATATTGGTAAAAATGATATAATTTCTTTAGTCGTAAAAAAAGTTAGTTCAAAGAGAGAGAATAATGATAGTTTCAAATTGACATAAATCTTAATTTAGATCATAATCTTCACCTAAGTCGAGAAATTATTAATTTATTTCGATTGGGATCGTAGACCAAAATTAAGAAAATTAAAAATTAAATCTCAAATATGCAGTGAAATTTTCGATTTGAGTTAAGAATATTAATCAAGACCGACAATTTTTTTTTTTTTTAAATAATTGTCACAAGGTAATTTAAGAGGAAAGAAGAACACCATCTTTGTTTATGATATTTTATATTTCAAAATTTTCAATTTTTGAACAATTGGATTCAATGACCATTCGAAAGTATTTTAAAGTTCAGTTTATAAGTTCACTAACGAATCGTGTCGAATGAGTAATGAAGTGTAAAATATTAAATTTCAGTGATCATTTGAAATTATTTTAACATTTGCTTACTAATAAAATATGATGAGAGAGCGATAATGTACAACGTGTTAAAATTCAGTGACCATTCAGAAACATTTTAAAAAGTAGTGATTAATACGCAAGGGAGGTACAAATTGAGTGAGTAATGAAAATTTAACTCCAATTTCATTATTCTCTCATTTTTTTTTTCAGATATTAGAGAGGAGAACAAATACGCATCCTCGGTCTATTTTTAATATTTTATTATTCATCTCAGTAATATGGGGAATGTAAGAAGTAAGAACTAGGAAGTAAGAAGGGAGAAGGAAACCCAATATACTGGGATTTGAACAAAAATATTAATTAAAAAAAATTTGCTCTTCGCTTTACACGCAATCACTATCAAACCCTTTCGTTTTCTTTTTATCAATTTATTCCTTAAAAGAAAAACTTCAGTCCTGCCGTCTGCAATCTGCTCGTGTTTAAATTTCTTAACTCTATATAATTTTCATTTTTTTGTAAAGATTTAATTTTTATATATTCTTTCATTTATAGCGGTGAGTTTTGGCTTCATCGGACCTGGATTTTATATGGGTTGCAGGTAAAATTTTTCTCTTCTTTTGCGTTTATTTACTTATTGCATATCGGGATTCCAAACAATCAGAACTAGAAATTTTCTTATATTTTTTCCCGTATGTTTAATGGTTATTTTTCTTGGAATTTTATAATTTTTTGACTTGTGTGATGTTAATGAGCACTATATTTTTTAGCTGTTTTTTCCTGTGCTCAGAATGCAGTTAAGTAGAATTCTGGATCAAACAATATTCAGTTAGTATCCAATCGACTGAAGTTACAGTCTTGAATTATTGGCAGCTAAATCATAATTTTTTTACTTCAAACCTTTATCCGTAAATTATATCCCCTTGACATTCCTTTTTTAGAAAAAAATTGAATTTTGAATGACTCTATTATGCTGAAAAGATCTTTTTCTTAAGGTTCCTAGTATCCACGTATGATTTTCACATTTATTGATGTCAATGGCTTCCAATCCGTGCAGGGACTACATTCACTTTGGAGCTTTTGTGCTGCAAAGTGATAAATAGCGGCGTCTGTCGTTACTCATTCAATAATTTAAATTGCTGTCTGCATATTATGTCGCATTATGTAGCACAAATATTACATTGTATAATTTATATACATTTGGTGTATTGAATGCCTTCTCTTGTGATGCGGTTCTCAATGCCAACTTGCATAGGCACATATAAAGAGTTACTAAATTAATAGGTGCCAGGGTTATTAATTCGATTAGAAAGACACCCTGGAAACAAGATTTATGAACTTTCTAATTAATATATTGTACTGAAATTCCGACAATGAAACCAATTTAATTCCTGCCTGTCACTTTAATTTTTTGTTAACGCACAGAATAATTGTCCAATTCTGCTGCATTAAGCTTTTTATACGGTTTTTTTTTTGGGGGGGAATATCATCGTAGTTTAATATATTCTATTAATTTTCTGGATAGAAAAGAGTTCTATTACATCTCCTAAATTGTCTAAATTCAATCTGCATTTAATATTATGGCGCTGATCTGATTATATGATGTTTGGAGCATGAGCATTGTTTATAGTTAGGGTGTGTGCATGTTTTGTTAACTAAAGAGCTGTGTATGTATGGTATAACCTCTATAAATAATAAGGTTGAGACTGGGAAATTATATCATATAATAGGGGTTATTAATTTATCGCATTAGTCCAAATTGGAACCGGGAAATTTTATTGATTTATAGAGGGAATATTACACTATGTTGACTACAGCATTTGTCCTTTTTTTCTTGAGCAATTAAGAGAGGGGAGTTCAGGTTAGAAGACAAGGAAGGTTGGGAATCAACTTATGGTGGAGTGATTAGCTAAGTTGAATGGGATGGATCTTTACTTTGTGCTATGTTTACTGGATAACACGTGCAATGTCAGATGAACAGGCCTAAAACTTGTACAATTAGATGATTTACTTTAAGAATACCTTGGAATATTTTCCATCTACTGCAATGTGAGATAAAACAGAAAGAACAAAAATTTATTTAAACTTGTACAATTAGATGATTTACTTTAAGAATATGAAAGAACAAAAATTTATTAACTAGTGTAATGTGAACCCTCTCCCTCCGCAAAATGAAACTGTTAATAGCTTATTTTTAAGAGAAAAGAAATGAAAATGTCGTATGAATGTTTTACATAGATATCTTGTCAAGTTTAAGGGTTACATTGATACTATTTCGTTTTTCAGCACAATGTTCTGATTGAAGTACTCAAGGAATGGACTGGCTGTTTTTGCCTGCTGTAAGCGTGTATGAGTGATGTTCAGTGGGCAAATAAATGCTAATTCTCTTAACATATTCAAATGGAAATGGCACAGTACATCATCTCTAAAGATAGGGTTGCTTAAAGATGTACCTCCAGAAATTGAATTGTCCGACTATCATAAGCCGCCAAGCCCCCATAGTGAAAGTCCGTCTGGGCTTCTTGACGGTGAGACTTCAAATGTAGAGCCCATTGACGATCTGGATCTGTTTATTGAGAGGATTTACACCTATTACTGCGAGAAAGGGCTTTGGTGCATTATTTTCAAGTGGATTTTCGAGCTTCTGAGCCTTCTTTTCATCATATGTTTCTCTGCATTTTTCTTGTTATTTGTTGATTGGAATGGCCTTCGCAATGCGAAGTGTGGAATGGATGCAGTGGAATCTGGAATTAAGCCTTGCGATCTTTCTGAGGAAGCTTTGCATAAGCATCCATTCACTCCTTTTACTCTTTCAAAAGCTATAATTGTAGGATACCTTGGAATATTTTCCATCTACTGGATCTTGTGTTTCTTGAGGTTTTTCACGCAATTAAAGGAGACTCTTAAGATCCGTCAGTTTTTCTACAGCAGGTATGTCTCGATCTAATATGGAATTTAACAGGGTTCAAACCCAGCTAAATGACATGTTTGGCTAAGCTTAAAAAAAGCGAAAAAATTTTGTAAGTGGAGTGAAGACTGAGAGCCTGTTTGGCTAAGCTTTAAAGCAAGTAAAAGTTGCTAAGTAATTTTTCACTTCCAAATGTGTTTGAGGAAGTTACTTTGAGTAAAGCAAGTTACTTATTTTGAAAATAATTCTTATTTTATTCTCAAAATAAGTAACTTATCTAATCTTAACGAATGATAAATTATATTTTTCTAAAACTTATTTATTTATTAGTAAACTTGTACCTTTAGAGCTCCATCCTTCTTTTTTTTTTTTTTTCCTTCCTTCATGGTTACATACGTTTTGTGGGGAGGGAAGAAGTGTGGACCATGGATTACACATGGCATTCGTCTTGGTTGTCTTAACAATTTGACATCAATCTAGTATTGTCTTTTAGAACAATTGGATCTGTTGGTTTTTTGACTTACTAAAAGAATTGAATGTTTTTGTGCAGTCTCCATGTAACGGACAATGAAATAAAAACTATGCCATGGGCATTGATTCTTGAAAAAGTCGTTCAGGTACAAAGTTTGCAACAACTATGTGTGGTCAAGGATCTTTCTATTCATGATGTGGTGATGCGATTGATGCGGAAGGAGAATTATTTGATTGGAATGGTTAATAAAGGAGTGCTTGCCTTCCCTATTTCTGGATGGGTTCCAGGTGCTGGTCCAACTTTCAGAGTTGGTCTAAATGGCGTGCAACATCGACTAGTACTAACAAAGACACTTGAATGGATCTTGAATTGGTGCATCTTGCAGAGCATGTTTGACAGGTAGTTATGATCTCTCCCCTCTGCACACAAAAGCATCTGCGAAATAAATAATTATCATTATTTTCTTGGGGTGGGCGTGGGGAAATGGAAGAGATCCTTTATTTATGGGCAGTCAATTTTTATTTATTTATTTATTTTTGGCATTTTAAGATCGTAAATTTCTAATGAGGTTATTTAACATGTGATATGATACACAACTGTTGCATGCTAATATGTCGTGTGAGCTTTTGATACATGTAAAAGACGTGATACTAGAGATTAAACACTAATGATCAGAATTGTTGGAACACTCATTTTGTTTTTCAAGAAAAAGTCTCCTTAATTTTGTCTCCCCCTACATTATCTTGGCAGATGATGGTGATTATGCATATATTCTTTTGGTGTAAAGTTAGACTAGTCTTGTTTGACTGTAAGAAAATACATATGTTTAATTTGTTTGCAGACCATTTTATTTCAGTCTTCTGATCTAAACATTCGTTAATTCCACAGAAACTTTTGTCTGCGGAGGGAGTTTGTCTCGGATCCTAAAACATTAAGGAAAAGGCTTATGATAGTTGGCTTTGCAATGCTGCTTCTCTCTCCTTTTCTTGTCATATTCATGCTGGTATATCTTTTTTTAAGACATGCTGAACAGTTCTATAATCACCCCAGTACGGCGTCACATCGAAGATGGTCAAATCTCTCCAAGTGGATGTTTAGGGAATTCAATGAGGTATGACTCTTAAATTTGTCTGCTTGCTTGGCTCTATTTTTCATTCTGTTTCTTGAGGGGAGGCTGGGGGTTAAGAAGCTATATGGTCCAATTCTTGCAATTTACAATTATTTGTCATACTGAAAATTGCTGCTACTAATTACTTATGCTGATTGTACTTCTTTAAAAATGCATTTGAAGGTTTGCATCCTGTACATGCTTAAATTATTCAGAATAACCTTTTTATTTTTTTGTGAAGACGGTTATATCACTTATGGCGTCTCATCTTTCTTGTACAGGTTGACCATTTGTTCAAGCACCGGATAAATAGCAGTGTAGTACATGCTTCAGATTATCTAAAGCAATTCCCTTCACCTATACTAACCATTGTTGCAAAGTTTTTCTCGTTTGTTTTTGGTGGCTTTGCTGCTGTCCTCATAATTATTGCCTTCCTAGAAGAGTCTCTGCTAGAAGGCCATGTAATACTTTTGACTCTCACCACTTACATGTATTTGGCAATACACTTGTTGTTGTAATTAAGACATTTTTTTTTCATTTAAAATTTGTTTGAATCTCGCAGATATTTGGTCGCAACTTATTTTGGTATGCAGCAGTTTTTGGGACTATAACTGCTATAAGTCGGGCTGCAATGGCGGATGAGTTGCTTGTCCTGGATCCACAGAGGGCAATGTCACGTGTGGTCCAACATACACATTATATGCCAAAAAGATGGCGGGGGAAGGAGAATACCGAGACTGTACGGGCGGAATTTGAAACTCTATTTCAGGTATTCACATGCTATATGCTTGACAAGACTTCAGTTTCTAAGCTGGTTAACTTGAAATCTGCCCCTGACTCCATTTACAACCAAGGTATTTTGTGCCAGTACGACCTAACATTTAAATTTTGGCAGTCAAATCCTCAACCTTCCATTAATGTAGCAGATTTAGTCCGTGCAGACAGTTCTGCTCTGAATTGACATTACAATATCTCGTGCATTGCAAATGATGTACAGTTTCCCCCTCCATCAACCACTGCCCCTCCCCACCCCAGCAGTCGACCTCCCAAACCCCACCTTCACCTCCTCTTTACTTTAATTTTTCGTTAAATTTATATGTATTCTCTTATTTTATTCCTCGAGAAGGGGGGATACGTGAGACACATGCATTTTAACGAGCATTTGGATGAATACCATCCCCTAGGACTAAGTTCGCTACACAAAAGGTTGAGGATTTGGCTGCCCAGATTTAAAGGTTATGGATGCATTTGCGCCGAATGCAAAGGTTGGGGCGCCAAATGCATAGGTTTTACCTTTCAAATATTATTAATTAACTGCTTGTTTCATAAAGAGTTCGTTGGAATAATTAGGCTGTTTTCAGTGGCTTCTAGTATGGCATATTCACAGTCCATCCCTCCCTCCACCCTACTTGACCCGTTTCTTCCCCTGGTTTATTAAATATTCTACTGCTGTTGTGATGCCAAGAGGTCCTATGAGTGCAAGAAGTTCATTATCAAACATAAATGTTTTCGAGTCTGCTATTATTTTTTTAGCATTCGATTGTTATTGATATATGCCAGTGATGCCAAAAGTTCATTGATTTATGGAACCACACAATTCATAATCCAACCTTCCAGCTCCTGTTTATTCACTCATGAATGCCAGGAAATAGATATCAAGACTCGAAATTTACCCCAGGTACAAAGAATTTGGAGTCATTACTTCATGTAGATTACCAAGAATTTGGACAGATAGATAATTAAGAAGACTCACTTTCTTATTGAATTGGCACTCATCTAAACAGATCTTTAGTGATCTCATTTGTACAATGCAACCAAAATTCTAGTGCGAGAAGGAAATCTCAAAATTACAATAAATAATCCTAGTGCTACTTGCAGAAATAAACCACAAGTCACCAAAATAAAAGCCTTAATACAGGAGGAAAATCTAAAAACTACTATAACAATGCTCAAATTGCAAAATGGCCATAAACAATCCCTAACTTCCGTTTATGGGGTGCATTACTTTGAACTACTGTAGGCTAACATGGATGTATTTCTTGGTGCAGTACAGTGGAATGATGCTGCTGGAGGAGATGGCCTCAATCTTTATCACGCCATACTTGCTTCTATTTGTTGTCCCAAAGGTTGTGATTTATAATGTTCTTATGTCACTCCAGTTTCTGAACTAATAAGCTGTTTTGATGTTGCAGCGGGTGGATGACATTTTGCAGTTCATCGTGGATTTTACTGTGGACGTTGAAGGTGTAGGTCATGTTTGCTGGTTCGTATAGCATAAAACTTCTCCTTTTCCACTTAAACTATCACTGCACTATAGTATTCAACATTATACATTACTGGGCAGCACACCAAACAAGATTTTAGATTATTAAGGGATGTTCTCTTTACTACTTTCAAGTCGTTTTATGTTTTCGATTTTCCAAAATGGCGAAAACGCACTCTCCTTCCTATTTTCAAAAACGCGTTTTTGAAAACAAGTTAAAAATTTACAAAGAAAACTCAAAACGACAAATTTGTAGTTTTGGGTGTTTTCAGTTTATAATGAAGCCAAAATTTTCAAAAAACGTTTTGGGTGTTTTCAAAACAATTTTTCAAAATGTCAAAAAGAACACATTTTTAACAATCTCAAAATGGACACTCAAAATACAAAATCCAATGAATTCAAAATTCAAAACACAAAACTGAAACACAATGAGAAAAACTCCCAAGGTTTTCCTGCACAATTGGTTATGTTTTCCTCTTTATACAGTCCAAATCCAACAACTTGATGTATTTTTCTCCTCCGGCAGTTTCAGTGTCTTCGATTTTGAAAACCGTGGCAACAGCAAATATGGTTCACCATTTAACTCACCTCGCATCCAGAGGAGCTCCCAGGGGAAAATGGAAAAATCGACCTTGAGGTATAACTATCTTTATTTGAATAATAAACCCTGCCTAGTAATCATGTCAAATACTTGTATCTTGGTCTTATTTGTGAAAATTTGAGATGGTTCTGGTGACCTCAACTACCATGCTTGCAGCTTCCAGATTAGCTATCCTTCGTGGGAACCGGATGCTCAGGGGAAACAATTCCTTGCATCTCTCAAAGCCTTTCGAGATCAAAAGTTGCAAGGACAAGGAACGAGAATTGCAGAGCTGGCTTCTAGAATGCAGCAGCAGAGTCCAAATTTTGGAGTGTTTGGTGACCGAAACAGCTTCTTCTTGAGGGAAATGCCTTTTGGTAACGCTGTAACTGGTTCAATGTGGCTGATAGATGGTGAACAGAAGATTTTTCCATATATTCTGGACTGGTATTATACCTCACAAAATCACGATAGAGCTTTTCATAGAAGAGACATTTCATTTAACACTTTTGCCGGTGTCGAGGATAACCCTAATGACATCTGGAATGCTTCTCACTCATCACAAAAAGAAGCAAAATATGATGACAACTGGAGATATTTTGATGACGATAGAGTGCAGAGTCATCTCGAGGTTTCTACATCTTCTCCTCTCTTTCGGGAAAGTGTCTTGCAACATCACAACACAAGTAATGCAGAACACCACCCAACCAGGAGCCATTGGTGGGCTAGAAGTCAACCACAAGGTGCCGATCCGCAGACAAGTTTTCTTGATCCTCCAAATTTCTTCCACAATGCTCCGCACGATCATTACGATAATTTCTCAGACCAGAGTGTGGAGGATCAAGAACACTCAGAATGGAGGAATCGTAAGAGGCTTTCTCAATCTTTCTTTATGGATGACTTAGATGGTGGCGAATTCCGTCTTCCGTTCGATGATATATATACAAGCAGGCCGTTAGAGAGGCCTACTGGGAGTGCAGATCCTTTAAATCTTGTGTAATTCTGCATGAATGCTGCTCTAAATTCTTTGTTGTATATATCTTGTATATAATTAAATATTGAATAGGCTTCAGGTTGATTTGGAGGGGAAGGTGGATGCTAGTAATGTCTGTTGAAAACACTGATATAAACAATCACTTGTCATTTCAAACCATTCCTCGTACTTGCGTAGTACACTGTTCATTTTATTGTGCCTATCAGCAACTCTTTCAGGAAGAAAAAAAATGATACATGTATAGGGATTTTTTCGGGCAGATTGTCAGTTGTTACAGTTTCATTGAATGTTGGACAAAAAACAAATTTAAACCAACCAATCCACAATTGCCATCTCATCATTTGTAATACTTTTTTGTACCTTTCATGTGTACAAGGATTAATTCTCACAACAATGCTCCGAACAGACCTCACAGTTTGTGTTTGCTCATTTTGATGCACGCAAAAAGTGAATACCTCAGTACTAGTATATTAATTTAGGGTGTGTTTGAGCCACATTATTTGGGAAGAATGCATTCTGGAATAGTAGATTGATAGAGAATGTGTGGTTGAAAAAGAATGAAAAGTTTTGATGTGATGAAAAATATTATTTTATTGTAGAATGTGTGGTTGAAAATGAGTAGAAGAATGAGAATGAAAAAAATAATGTGGATCAAACAGGGGCTTATTAAAGAATGTTATCAAGTCTCACTGGTGTTTAGCACTCATTTATGTGGCTGTAGGACAGAAATGTGTGGATGAAAAATGGTGAGTTTAATGTAATAGGTAGTTGAAAATGAATTTTAGCCGCGTTTGATACATACTAAAATTTTTATTTTCATTATTTTATTTATTTTTAACTACACATTCTTTAATGAAATAATATTTTCCATTACATTAATTACCTCAGTACTAGTATATTAATTTATTAAAGAATGTTATCAAGTCTCACTAGTGTTTAGCACTCATTTATGTGGCTGTAGGACAGAAATGTGTGGATGAAAAATGGTGAGTTTAATGTAATAGGTAGTTGAAAATGAATTTTAGCCGTGTTGGATACATATTAAAATTTTCATTTTCATTATTTTATTTATTTTTAACTACACATTCTTTAATGAAATAATATTTTCCTTCTTTTTCAACCACACATTCTCCATCAATTTACTATTTCAAAATACATTTTTTCAAAGTAATGTGGTTCAAACACACCTTTAATTCTCGTTCTTCTACTCATTTTCAACCACATATTTTTTAATAAAATAATATTTTCTATCAAATCAATAACTTTTCCTTCCTTTTTAACCACACATTTTTCATCAATCTACTATTCCAAAATATATTCTTCCAAAACAATGTAGCTCAAACACACCCTTAATCTCTATTTTTTGAGGGCTGAAAGGGTCATAATGTTGGGAGCAAACCTTCAATTTTCGGCAGAAAATGAAAATCTAGCAGAAACAGTGCACAGTCAATAACCATCAAATTCCCTACAAATCCATCCCCATGAGAAGAGCTTCATCGAGAATCCTCTCTCACCTCCACCAACCATCCACTAAAACCTCTTCTTGTATCCTTTTCGGAGACTCCACCGACTATTCTCGCCCCGTCACTACCAGTGATCAGTCTTTGAACCACGAGTCGCATACTCTGAATTCTTGTTCAAAGACTCCATCTTTACTCTTTTCTAGCCCCAAAACCCATAAACTTCAGACCGCCTCATCTCAGAATCTGAACAACCTTGTTGAACCAAATGGCCAAAATGTCTCTCGGTTATCCTCAAGACAGAGGAAAATTAAAGAAAGATCACAAATTGAGGAGGCTTTTGAGTCGGCCAAGTCGGCAGATGACATGCTTGAAGCATTCAAAGACATGGAGGCGTCCTTTGATGAGAGAGAGCTGTGCTTGGCGTGCTTGAAAATGGGCCTCAAACTTGACCAAGAAAGTGAGGACCCTGAAAAGGCTCTGTCTTTTGCTCAAAGGGCTTTGAAAATTATAGATGATAATCAGAATAATAGTAATAAGTCATCGTTGCCTCTTGCCATGACTTTGCAATTGTTGGGTTCTGCTTCTTATAGTCTAAACAGGTTTAATGATAGTTTGGGGGTATTTGAATAGGGCTAATAGAGTAATGAGTAAGTTAGAGAAGGAGGGCTAATGATATCAGACCTGTTTTACATGCTGTTGAGTTTGAATTGTATAATACTAAGAGGGCAATGGGTAGGAGAGAGGAAGCTATTGGTATTCTTAGGAAGTCTTTAGAGATTAAAGAAATGACTTTGGAAGAAGATAGTAGAGAACTTGGGAAGGCTAATAGGATGTAGCAGAGGCATATGTTGCTGTTCTGAATTTTAAGGAGGCGCTTCC
>CAIGRQ010207817.1:0-16418 GCA_903798375.1 Fraxinus sp. D2006-0159 | reverse complement strand
TACTCCGTCGCTGCTACCACAGCCGACAACTCACCACAACCACCTCAAACAAAACAACAGAAAAACACCACCACACGGTCCGCACCAGATCCAACACTGCACCGACGACCCATCACCACCACCACCACCACCATCTCACCATCACCCACTACTACGACCACCACCGTCGACTGTCACTGCCACCGCCGACCACCGCACAGTACAAATCAAAAACCAAAAAACTCCCGAAATTCAACTACCGAATTGGCACCCATGGCATTCCCACACACAAACATATCACACCAACAACAAAAAAACACAGCCTGTCATCGCCACCACTAGTCGCCGCCACCACCATTTTTGCAACATAACCATCACCACACCGCACCAGCAACACCACCTCACATGCCACCACAAACAGATCACACCAACAACAAAAAAATGAGAAGAATAATTTCGACAACAACAGTAGTCGGTAGGCGGTGGGTGAGTAAGTCAACAATTAATATTCGGGCAGTGCTAAAGAAGATTCCACTAGAGTCGAAAGATCGAAGGTGATTTCGAAGGTCCAAATCAAACGAACAATGGGTCGAAGTCGGAAGAATAATGGGTCACCGATCGCCGTTCTCGGTAGCAATTCTCACTAAGGAAAACTGAAGAACAATGGATCGATCATTCTCCAGTACTAAGTTTATCTCCTCTCGTTGCTAAGGAAATCGCCGTTCCATCATTCTCCAATAGCCGTTCTCACTAAGGAAATCGACGTTCGACTCCGATGGGGGTTGGGTGCGGCGCCGGTGGAAAGGTAGTGAGATCGAGGAGAGAAAGGGACGGACGAATGAACGAAAGGAAGGAAGAGAGATGGAGAGGAGAGAAGACGGACGTAGGCACGGTGGCGGCGTAGTGGTGGTAGTGAAGGAGAGGAGAGAGAGACGAGAGAGAGAGAGAGAGAGACGGAGTGAGAGAGGAGTGAATTTAGGGTTTGAAATTAAGTTAGGGGTGGTGTGGGTGGGGTGTATGTATATATTAATTTTTATAATATTATTATTAATATTTAATTAAATATAAAAAAACCTGTATCTATATATAAAATATCTGATTTTTGAAAATTAAAACTTGAAATCTGATTTATGAATTTGAATCTTGAAAAGTAGGGTTTCATGTAATTACCACTTCTTGGTATTGGAATGGATTGGGCATGCTTCTATCTTACAATTTGGGCCAATTATTTGGCCTACTTTTTTTATGTTAAATTTAGTAACAGGCTGCTGAAAAAATTGGGATGACCCAAAGTCCAGTGCAGGCTGATGGGCCTTCATTGGGTCCGCCCCTGTCTGAAGGACAGCTTGAGCGCTCAAAAGAGAGCTTCAATTGACAAAAATGCTCCCAAGAGGCTATCTCAAAGTCCTCAGATGCTACAGTTGGTTTCAGTAAATGAGATTTCTCGTATGCAGATTGCAGCTCCAACAACAGAATACGAGACTTGTCCTTCGAATCAGGAAGAAACACTAAGCTACAATCAAGAGCGGACCGAGCACCCGACAAGCCGGGACGGCCACCTGTATTGGATATGTCGGAAAAAAAATGACTTATAAAGCTTTGATTAATAACGTTACATATTTGTAAATGTAACAATTTTCAACAATAGGTTGTGTAGCTTATATGGTATGGCGCTAGTTTTACATGCTCAAGGTTATATTTCATGAATATAATATTCAATTTTATTTTATTTTTTGGGAATATAATATACAATTAAAGGTTATAGTTTTGAGTTTTTATATCATTGCACAACTTTGACTGTCGAATGTAGATTGATTGATCGTCCTCGAATCTCAGACTATTTTCTTAAATTTATCATTTCCGCCACATAAAATTCAAAATAAGTCCATAGGAGTTTGAGCCTTTAATCACGGGTAATGGCAAGATTGCTTATTACGAGTAACGCTTATTTACGAAAGTGCGATAACAATGTCCCATATACGGATACTATGGCAAACTTCCCACCTCCTTATATTTCATATCTAAGCTTGCTGGCCCTTGTGTGGGGAAGGCTGCCTCCGGGACTATCGGAGCCTTGAAGGTCGACAAGCGTCCATTACATTTGGTATCAGAGCAGGTCCGCTATGAACGTTGCATAGTTAGTTACCTAAGACCGATGGCTTGCACACTTGCGGAAATGATTTTGGGACTGTCGAGCTAAGACAAATTAGGCAAGCAAGCGAAATTGAGGATGGAAAGCTTTGATGATGACACAAGTAGGATCATGCGTTATACAGTTTTGTCTATACAAAAACGTTTGTTTCGTAGAGTGTGACAAGGCGTTGCAAAGGAAATCAAAGGTGCATGGTGCGGTTGGTGTGGAAGGCTTCATGTGCGGGTTCTGCAGGAAGAGATGCAAGGGGCACCGTGGGCGCCCACACCTCTGGGGGATGGTGCCGCAATTGTGTAGGATTTTCGGATCCACTGGCATTGAAGAGATTGTAATGTTAAAATAATGCGAAGAGGCAAAGCACTAGTTCCGCTACGAGGGCATTAGCAAATTGAATGGGGAGTGAATTACATGCCTAAAAAACTTCCCTACCCACGTGATATGGCAAGATTCTTTATAACAATGTCCCATATACGATGACAAGCTTCACACCTTATATTGTACTTATATTTCATACCTTAGCTTGCCGGCTCATGTGTGGGGAAGGCGGGCGCCTCGATGGCCAAACAGGCATCCATTACACTTTGCTCCGATACCACACTTCCAATTGTTAACAACTTCGCAAAATTTTAGAAGTTTCGAACGTTGCCAACAAAGCCCTCAAAGCATTTTAAAACTTGAGGCGAAAGCATATACCTGCAAACTAAACAAAATTTTGAAAATAAAATAAATTTTTTACACCTCTACATGGGAATTGAACTTTAAACTTTTATTATATACTCTCCTTTCATCACGAACCCCTAAACGTGATTTAACTCCTCAAAATGTAGGTAATTAAATGTTACAAACAAGCTTTTTACTATCATATTTTTTTTTTTTTAATAACTGTGGATGTCCATGGCAGCTTGTGCGCACCTCGACCATGGCAGCTTGTGCGCACCTCGACTAATCTCACGAGGTCCTGAAGTTTACGACCGAATACGCACCTCAGTAGCTCTGAAAGGACTCAACTGGTGACCATTGAGGAGCAAACTCAATACATGACCAATTGAGACTATCATATTATAAAATTAGCATCAACATGCATCAATAGATTTCTTCAATTCATGTAATAGTCAGTACAATGTAAAACAATGAATCCTGCTCAAGTCTTCAAAAGCATAGCATTTAAGAATTATTCGCACAAAATTGCCAAGGATGCTATCATATTTGATTTTTTTCGCTCAAGTTACAGACAGAAGTTTAGCAGAATGTGAGAGCATGTTGACAAAATTCACAAGCATGTTCTAAGATATATGCAGCTTCAACTATTAAATAGTGATGATGGTGAGAGTTTGCAGCTTCTTATCTTAAGAAAAAAATGCCTGTGTTCAAGTTCCATTGCCATCAAACGCAGTGGCTGGTCCTACAATAAATCGAGCTCCTTGATAAATAAACTTCAGCTTGTGGAACTTCTAAGCGAAAACAAATATGCCTTTCTCTGAGTTGGCCATCCTTTTTGCAGCAGCAGAACCAACAATTCTCTCAAGCTAAATGTCACGAAGTCATTAAATTAAATTGTTTGATTCCACTAAATTTATCGAAAAGATGCATCATATTTAGGTTAGAGTGGAATAAACAAGAAAATAGTCGAGACAAGAAGATAGATTGGAGTGCACTAAACAAGTTAAACGATAGCTCAAATCGTCCAAATTGATGGAGAACAGGAGTATTACCCGAAAATAGTCAAGACGAGAAAATAAGACAGTGCAGTTCATGTTATCAGCCTCTTCCAGCAAATTAACAATCTGCAAAAAATAAGAAAATATTTAAAACAAACCTACCTTTAAATCCCGAAAATCATGATTGTTTATTAAAAACGAAGGTCCAAAGAAGTCACTCCACCTCTGGGTAAAATTCTTTCCTCTCTGGAAGGGAATAGATAATTAAATTCTGAACGCCACGGATCTGAACACAAGGCCAACGAGTCAGAAATTATCTTTTTTGTGTACATATTTACGTGTGGAAACATGTACACACGTTTGTAAAGAGTAATAACCAAAATAAATACACATTGCAGCACACCTTCAATACTTGTCCCAAAAAACCAAAATCACAAAAAGAAAAGGAATACCACCTTCAAGAGCATTTTTATGACTGCTTTTCATTGAAGAGCGCATACAAAAGTAACGTTGAACTAGCTGCTAAGTAGTAAATACCGTGTCAATATCAGAGGAGATTTGAATTTCACCACCTAAGACATTAGGTCTATTTTTCTTCTAAATCAGGTATTCGACCTTCGATAGAATGGGAAAATAATTTGGGCAAAAATTACCACATGCTAGTTCACAGACATGCTGCATCATAAGCAAGAGCATCCATGTCAAAGTTCAATACCAGTATGATTTCTAACTGTGATAAGTGCACTAACATGCACATTATTAGTCTTCCTGGGTTGAAAAAATAAATAATCACACAACAAAACTAAGATGCTAAAGTAACAAATCATGGAATGAGACATTCTTTTTTTTTTTTTGAAAGGTGTGGAATGAGACATTCCAAAGCACACAAAGCCAAGTTTGACCTATGAACTTAATGTCACTTGGTTTTGTCACCCTGGTAAATTTGTGCAAGGGCTAAGAATAAAATTCTGACTTGTAAAAAAGATGTTCACACAAATCAAGGTCTAACTTTGGTCCAGAAACAGCCAAATAGTGCCATTGATAAACTTCTACTCTTACATGTACCAAAAAACTTGATCTTATGCGTACTCTCACTTTTCAATCCATATTCTAGGATCTGAATTTCTTGATAACGATAGGATCTCACTGTAACGACTATAATCTGAAATTCAATCCATATTCTAGGATCTGCTCTTGAAAAGAGAAACGCCACCAAAGTCGTTTTAGTTTTGTACATTCAACTGCATTTAGTTCATTATATTTAACACAATGCATCAGCAATGAATTTTTAGTGATGCTTTTGCATACTTGCAGAGGATTGTTATATACAATGAATTTCGTAGTGAGTTCAACAATTAAAAGGAATGAATTTCCTAGTGAGTTCAACAATTAAAAGGAAATCGCAACATAAGGTTCACCAACAACAATAATATGCATGAGGATTGCTAATTATTTACAGGGGAGAAAAAAGGATGGTGAAAGCACTGACATATAGCAGAAAACAAGACTACACAAAAACAAAAAATAATAATGAACCTTGTATCTGTAATAGAAGTGAGCTCTCTCTGTATAAAGCATGATTTTCTTTTCTCCCCTAAAAAACTGGCCTCGTACACTGGATATATCCTTCTGCTTAATGTACCTATATATCAAATAATAAATGAATGAGTGAAAACACTTGAAACCGTATAAATAGTTACTACTACCTCTTACATATTATCGGTCAGATTAAAGAAGACATTATTTAATTTACTAGAAGCAAAAAGGAAAATCAGAAAAAAATATTTCTTACTCTCCAAACAAGCAGAAGGATGCACCCTGTGACTTCAAAAAATTTCGAAGTCGAACAAACTCAAAGTAAGAACTAATGAATATCATGACCCCAGGCTGCATAGGATGATAACATGGAAGTTAGTCTACCTGAGAATTAAAGAATTCAACAATTTATTTATAAAGCATTGTATTACCTGAACAGAATCTTTTATCTTGGGAAACACCTGCACAAACAAAATTTCAGTCTACCGAGTTTGAACATAATCCACGAAAAGTAAGTATGAATGTATGCATGCGGATAGATAGATGTTGATAACATATACATCCCAAGCTCACATTGTAGACAAATTCAACAAAATCGAAGCCCATATTTATCATGTGTCAACTAAATAGATCCTCTCTTCCAAATTCCAGAAAAAGGGATCATCTCCTTCACCACCGTTAATCAAGGTCTATTTTCAAGTCACTCTATCTCACACGACCACCCTCCTCGACTTGGAACCACCTATGTTACAATATAAAGCTGCCAACACAACACTGGTGAAGTTATACCCTGACCATACCCCACAAAAAATTGAGTGTAAGCCATAAATCAAATGAAATTGCATGACTGGTCACCAACTTAAATAAATTTACCTTAATTACTAAATTTGAGAAATTCAAATAATTTTTAATGTCTACTAAATATTGTTTATGAAGCGTGAATAAACTTGCACCAGATGCATAGGGGTTGTGTTGTTTGAGTGGCTAAAACAATTTCCATTAACATACTCAGCCGTCGAAGTCCAGTTTTCTATCTCAATTTACAATTCATTATCAACAGCACATTCCCCAACTGTTCACAAATTTAATCGTCACCATTCAAGTAGTCCTTGGAGCCATGTCCATATGAAGTAGCTAGCTCTCACCTATCCACAACACACTATGTATACAATGAGAGAGAGAGAGAGAGATTAGTTATAACAAGAACCTGCACGAGGTTAAGGTTCATTCCAACTCTATCCAGAATTTTATACTTGTAATAACAGTTATAATGGTTATTGCACTTAACACCACTTCTGTAGCCAATCTTCAGTTTTTAAAGAATGGGCTCATAACTTTCACATTATTTACACTTGAGTCACCATAGTACTCTGGTGGGTTTTACAACTTGCATGCTCTATGACACTATTTCATTACATTATTTACAGAACCTTCAGAAGGATACTAGTAGAACTTTTTAGTCATGACGTGAAATATTTCTACCAAAAACTGATAAGGAAGCAACAAAATTCTCTCTTACTTGTGTCTCCATCTAGGCTCTATCCGTTTTATTTTTTCAATCTCATCCCGATATTCATTCTGGCATTTATTACTCGGCATTTTAAATTTATTTGCCTCTTTCGCCTTTGGTTCTGCTCTATTACTTGATGAAACTCAAGACAATACAACATAAGAAAGTCAAGCCAATAGCAATTTATTTATAATGAAATCACTTCCTTAATCAGGCAGAGCAACCTACTACTACAAAAATTAAAACTGAAGGCTTCTTCAGAATTCAACTATAAAATCATGTAGGTCAAATTGGAAAAGATTCTACTGACACAGGAACTCCTAACGAACTTGGCTTCATCATGGACAACATAATGGTTGAGATTCAATCATTCAACCGTATATATGAAATTAAAACAAGAAGGTAAATATAAGAAGAAACCTTTTTAGCAAAATATTCAAGACGATTGTCATCAGCCTCCACTATTGACTTTGTATCAAAACGCTCATAAATCTGTAACAATTGAAAGAAAAAATAACATAAACATGAGCAAACTTAAATAACTTTACATCCCAGTAAGACAATTAATATATGATCCAAGATTCAACACATTAAATAGCAAAATAACTAAGCATAAAGCCTCGTGTAGAAACAATAAGGCTTCATTAAATTCAAGTTAAGCAGGTAGTATATCGTTATTAGCGTGGTTGTGACTTATATTTGACACAGAAATAACCTAGAGTAACTTGTATGATTTTCAAGAATGACATCATTCCATGCCTCAAAAATATTTCCAAAACCTAAATTTTATTTGAGAAAAATTATACCATGGAACTAACACGCTTGAGTTCTGATAATTAAATAATTTGTTGTTAATCACCATGATGCCCTTGCAATTAGATAGGCGACAGGTAAAGGAGTTTGGCCAGCAGACTGATTGACAAGGGCCCATTTATGAAATTTTAATACTAAAATATCAAACTAATGATAACAAGAAGATTAGAAAGAATAAAAATGCAAATATAAGTATGATAATGTTAATCGTTGGATAGAAAGTATTCAACTAAGATCTGTCTTTTTAAAATGTTATAAATTAACATATTGAATTCTCTTTTTGTATAGTCAAGACAAGAAAATTACGTTGAATAGCAATGAATACAATTCTTTTCTCTAATTAATAAGCTTAAGTCATACTCATGACCACAATCCTAGTTATTGTTATGCTTTATTAGGATAAGGATTATATGAATGGACACACCTGCCGTACTTGAAGCAGAATTTTCGGAAGAACACCTTTATAACTGCATTCCAACTTTACCTGCAAATACAAATCTTTACACAAGTACCTTCTGTGGTACAACAAACGACAGAAAAATAACCAATGTCCGAAAGGGAAAACATCTCGGTAACTGCACTATGAAAAATCTCAGTAACCGTATATTTTGGCAAAATAGTTTCCAGCTTTTATGTATCTCTGCAGAACCTTATTAAAAGCAGAAGACAAGCATGCCAGAGGTGGGAATGGAAAAGCTTAAATATTGTATGTACTTAGTGTCTAAAGAGCTGAAATATTTTGAAGAGAGAAAAACCATGCAGATAGAGTGTGATAATTTTTTGAACACAGGCAACCGAATCAGTCAAATCTTAGTACATACACAGTGGTGACATAAAATACAACATGAAGAAAATGGCAACCTTTCCTTGGTAGTTAAAGCATTGTTGATTGAACAGTGTATTGATGTCTGCAAAAATAAAGAAAGGGATTGTCAGTGGCAATGCAAAAGAGAAATTGGAAAGGATAAACTTGGACAATATAGCTGTACTTACAACTAAGTGAGTTGGCATGGTAGATCGAGGAAAATAATAAACGAGATTAAAAAAAAAAAAAAGAGAGAGAGAGAGATGCAAGATTATAGATCATGAGCTACGCTCATTGGCAACTAAATTAAGTGATAGATCAACGTTCCTTTGTTAGGCTAGTTATGTTATCATGCGTGATCCATTATTGCAGCAAAACTACCACCAAATATTGAAACCAATGTTGTGGATTCCATTACCTGGGTTCACGTGAGAACCTAAAATTATTGTTTGCCGATAGAAACGTGCTTGTCCATCTAGATACCTAAGGATTAAAATAATTGAAGGCAACAGGAAAAATATGCTATTAAGAGATCACCCAAGGAACAAAAAATCAATTACAGAGACCACAAAAATAACAAAGTATACCACGGCCTTATGCGCATAATGTCAGTTCCATGCTGCTTAGACGGTATTTGGTTCAAATGTTCAACAACAGTCTTCACATGGGACCAATTCTACACAAATATTATAGGAAAGAAATGATAACGGTGTCAGTGTCGATTGATTCAATGAAATAAACAGGTCATTAAGACTTCAAAAGCATTAATAATCTACTTACCTGCATTATCATGACATCCGCGTGGTCAATGATTAAGATCTGTGACAAACAAACTCTTTAAATTAATTGACACAAGACACACACTTGCACTAGTAAGAATGAAAATGATAAAAGTCATGCGTATTTGGAATTAATAAATTATGCTCACCTCTATAGAACAAAAATAATCAACATCTTTTTCCTTTTCAACTTCAGCCTCCCCAATTTTCTGATACACAATAATTGAACAAGCATAAGTCAGTACACATTTAAGTTAACATGCATGAGGAGAGAAACAAACCTATTCTTCTCAACGGCAAAGAAGTTCAATAATCCATTGAAGATGTTCTCAAGTTTCATCCCAAAGATAATTATGGCACTTTAAAAACATTCATATCTTCAACACCCTAACTAATGTTTCTAAGAAAGATGATGTGGATAGAAAAAGAAACAAAGGGTCATGAGAACTGGAGAATAAGATCATCACTGGAATACGTAGAAATTGTTTGTGGACAACTGAACCAGAAAAGGGGGAAGAGAGGGGAAGCGCATAATCAACGTAAAACGCCTAAAAGTTACACAGGACCCGTATTTTATAATTGGCACATTTTTTTTACTTTGCTGCATCCCTCCACACTTTCCAATAGATTCATACTTAGTTAAAGAGATCAAATCAAGTGCAAAAGATTTATAATGGATAGTTCATAACAGGATAAAGACTTACAGTGATCAAACCAAGGGGAGAAGCAACGATTATATCTGAACTATAAAAATCGCTATATAACCTCGTACTCCTAGAAGAAATGGAAACAAATGTAGAGTCAAATTAGAAAGTAGGACACAGGCAAATAGTAATACAAGATATAACTCTTTGATTTAGAAGAATGTCTATAATTATTTCCATAAATCTCACATCCAACCTCGACTTCAAAAATATTAACTAAACAATGCGCAGTAGAAAAACAATATGTTTGAAGAACACATCTTTTTCCACGTGTGAAAAAATTATAGACCGAGAATATTGCAAGATATGAACTAACAGAAAAGAAGTATTATGATAAAGAATTTCAGCTTTCACATATCAGACAGCATCCAAGAAAAAAATTCCAGATGGATTAAGTAAATGTCTAGAATCTTACTTCTTGGTAAACTTTATGCCTATCATGAAGTGATCATTGTTATTATCTCGACTGAGCAATGCTTGAAAGTCAGAAGGTTTTGTGGACTTTTTAGATTTAGATTTTTCTGAGTCATCCTCTTCATACTGGTCTTCAGTGCTTCCAGAACCATACTCCTCATTAAACCGTCCAATGTTTTCCACATTAGCCTAACAAAAAACACAAAATAAATTATCTCTGAAATCTATATTACGTTCTCTCCCACTTTAAAAAGTGGCAGAATGTGTCTCAAAAACCAGTTATCTCGACAAGAAAGCCAGATAATCACCAAGCATAAGACATGGAGGATAACCGAGAGAATTGATAAAATCGGCATGCAAAGACTCAATGTCTTGCATCTCCAAACTTCAAGTTCTTGTTTTGTTTTGAAAAAGCACGGGTTTTAATAAACTCCCTATAGTAATTCATCTTGCACCAGATCTAGAATTGTTCTTAATAGTTTGTGTAGAACCCTAAATCCTATTGTATTCATTGAGATCTGTTAATTTTGTATACCATTCCATTGAATAAATGATCCTATCATAAATCCATTGGGATCTTGAAGTTATACAATCATAAATGGAAACAGCAACTCTAGTCGACATTTTAATATCTTGTTTACTTGTTAGGGCACGCCTTATATACCGCTTTTGGGCAACTTTCTCAACAACTAAGAGATCCATTTGAGGAATGTAGGGACCAATTGAAGTAATGAGCCTCCCAAATTAAAAAATAACTTCATTAATCATGATATCAAGATGCATTAAAAGAACAAAAGTCCTCTTAAAAGCTAAACAAGTTTAGATTAAAACTTAAGAATACATCAAATTCTTCCACCCAATACCAACGAAAATAAAGGGAAATTCTTAACCTCCTTACGTATATAAGTAATAAAAAGAGAAGCTTTTCTCTCACATGTGTACCACATTATTGTTACTTCAGAAACTAAGGGGCTAATCAAATAATAGACACAACACAGCTTTCCACATAACCATGCCCCATTTTCCAAGCCAACCAATAGCTCTTTAAATAAATATCCCACTACACCTTTCACAAAACATCCATTCAAAACGAGCTTGTCTTAACACGCAGCACCACAAAATTCAAGCAACAATAGTGGAAGGATAAGTGATAAATATCTTTCATTGTCTTAATGCACGTCACACAAGGAGAAAGAAATAAATGTGGAACTTGCCTTTGAACTAAATCACAACGGTTAATCCGCATATGAGAAAACTTGCATTCACAGACATGAACAAAATAACATGACATATTATTTCAAAGTCAACAATATAATAATGGGGCACTAAAGAGGACACCCCATATGCAAACGCATATTTGCAGAAATAGAAGAAAACACTAACAGAGAACCTATGCCAAAAAATACCAAACTCAGTCCTCCTTCTGTCATTCTCTGTCACTCTTCTAACCCCACTACTTGTGAATTTAGTACCAGTTTCTACTCTCTCTGTCACCCTTCTAACCCCACTACTCAATGAATATAGTACTAGTCTCAATGCTTTCTTTGTTATAATCCAATATATACATAAGAATTTTCCCAATTTCTTGCCCAATTTGTAACTTATTTAATCAACTTGTAATCTTTACCCACCGGCATTGTAGTTCAGGTCACAAACATGAACTCTAAGAAAGAGTTTCTTGGGTCCCTGAAACCCTTGCAATCTGCCAATCTTCATACTTAACACTTAACACCCACTGAAAACCACTCTACATCGTACACTCCCCATCAAGATGGAGCATAGATATCTATCATACTCAACTTGTTACAAATATAGTTTACTCCATTCCCAGCTAAGGCTTTAGTGAACACATTAGCTAATCGATCACTTCCCTGACATGCTTAGTCGAAATCAACCCTTACTATAATTTTTCACGAACAAAATGACGGTCAGCCTCTATGTGCTTTTTTCTCTTATGAAATACCAGATTAGTGGTAATGTGAATAGCTGCTTGATTATCACACCACAAGTTCATGGAGCAAGACTTATCGATGCTAATCTCCTAAAGTAAGTGATGTAGCCACATAAGTTCACAAGTTACATGTGCCATAGCTCGATATTCATGAGCTACAACACTTTGTTTCTTACTCTTCCAAGAGGCTAAATTACCTCCAACAAAAACACAATACCTTGTAGTAGAGCACCTATCTGCAGGAGAACCTGCCCAGTCAGCATCTAAGAAACCCTCAACTCTACAATGACCATGGTCTCTATAAGAATCCCACGCCCTAGAGCTCCTTTAAGATATTTTACAGCATCCCAATGTGAAGTTCTAGGAGATAACATCAATTGACTAACACTTACTCGAAAGGCAATGTCTGGACGAGTAATTGTGAGATAGTTTATTTTTCCTACCACTCTCCTATATTTATCCGAATCAACAAACATGTCTCCATCTTCAACCTCGAGTTTCACATTTGGTATCATGGGGGCATCATGGGGATTTGCTCCAATTAAACATGTCTAATCCAGTAGGTCAAGAACATATTTCCTTTGAGACAGAAAGATTCCTTTACCACTTCAAGAGACCTCTATCACTAAGAAATATTTCAAAGGACTTAACTCCTTTATCTGAAATCCTATGCCTAGGAAAGCCTTTAGCATACTTGTGCTACTGCTATCGTTACCAGTAATCACAATATCATCAACATATACCACTAACATAATGCATCCAACTGTAGACTACTTCAAGAATACCGAGTGATCATATGCACTTCTTTACAAGCCAAATTCAACCACAACCTCGCTAATTCTCCCAAACCAAGCATGTGATGATTATTTTAGACCATACAACGACTTATGTAGTTTGCATACCTTCATTGACTCCCCCTGAGCAACAAACCTTAGTGGTTGCTCCATGTAAACTTCTTCTTGCAAATCACCATGGAGGAATGTATTTTTAACATCAAGTTGATAAAGTGGCCAATGATAGGTAGCAGCGAGAGAGATGAACAACCGAATAGAAGGCAACTTAGCAACTAGAGAGAAAGTTTCACGGTAATCCACATTCCACACCATGAGTTTGAACATACCCTTTAGCACCAAATGAACCTTCAATCGAGCAACAAATCCATCAGGGTTTATCTTAACAGTCAACACCCATTTACATCCGATTGCCTTTTTATTGAGGGGTAAAGGAACTAAATCTCAAGTATGATTATGCTCCAGGGCCATCATTTCTTCCCCGCATGGCCACTTGCCAACCACTATGGGACAAAGCCTCAGTAACAGATTTTGGTATTGACACACGCTCTAAGGAAGCAATGAAAGACCTGGACGACTGTGACAATGCATGGTAAGAAACAAAAGAAGAGACTGGATCAATACAAGACCGTTTACCTTTTCGAAGGGCAATGGGAAGATCGAGACTAAGGATCAGGAGGGGGTGATAAATCCTGAGGCGGAGTAGTAGGTAGAGGCAATAAGTCATGGTTTGTAGTAAGTGCTGCCGGAGATTGCTGCACACGACGTGTAAACATTTCGCATAGAAGGATGAGAAGATACGGATAACACAGGTGTAGCCACTATATAAACAAGGAAATCATCCTCTGACTCAAACAAGAATTAGAAGACACAGAAGTACTGAAAAAGGGTATGGACTCGAAGAATGTAACATCAACAGATACTATGTATCGTCCTAAAGAAGGAGAGAAATATCGAAAACCTTTCTGAAGTCGAGAATAACCTAAAAATATACACTTAAAGGATCGAGGGTCAAAGCTTGGAGACCTGAGGTCTCATATCATGGACAAAGCAAGTACACCCAAATACTGTAGGAGCAAGAGAGAATAAAATATGAGAGGGAAATAGAATGGAATAAGGGATTTTACCATCTAAGGCAGAAGAAGGCATACGATTGATTAAGTAACATGCAGTAGAGATTGTATCTTCCCAAAATTCTTTTGAAACTCTTGTATGAAAAAGAAAAGCTCGTGCAACTTCCAATAAATGACGATTCTTTCTTTCTGCCACTCCATTTTGTTGTGGAGTAACGATGCATGAAGATTGATGAAGAACACCATTTTGAGAAAGAAAGGAAGTAAATGTGGATAAGAAATATTCATTGGCATTATCACTTCTTAAGATACGTACAGATTTATCAAACTAAGTTTTAATCTCAACATAAAAGGTGCAAAAAATTGAAAACAATTTTAAGCAATTTTTCATAAGATATAACCAAGTAACTCGAGAATAATCATCCACAAAAGTAACAAAATAGTGAAAATCGGTCTTAGATAAAATAGGACAAAGACCCCAAATATCATAATGTATTAAATCAAAAGAGGACGCAGCCATATTATTCATTCGAGATAGATATGGTACCCTGTGGAGCTTTGCTAATTGACACGACTCACAATCTAATTAAAATACTTGACTAAGACTAGGATATAATTTATTTGAAACAGGGAGAGAAGGATGACCGAAGCGACAATGAAGCTTAGAAGAGGAGGTACTCGTGCATGCAATCGATCTTGGCACGTGTGGGAGAAGAGTCGAGCACATACAAGTCATTGAACTCACGCCCTCTACTAATAATCTGCTTCGTCCCAAGATCCTGAAAAATGCAGTGATTAGGAAAGAAATGGACACTACAATTAAGGGATTTAGTACTTTGACTCACAGATAAAAGATTAAAAGGAAACTGAGGTAAACATAAGACACAAGATAATGATAGAGAGTTTGTTGGATGTGCTGTCCCGCATCCGACTACTAGAGTTGTAGAACCATTAGCGAAGGTGACAAATGGTAAATTAGGAGAAGACTGAAATGATGAAAGTATACCTGTATTTCCAATCATATGATCCGTGGCACCAGAATCAACAACCCAATTGCAAGACGAGGTATACACTCTGCAGAATTACCTGTGTTGGCTAAAGTGGAAGTGGAAGGTGTAACAGACTGTTGAGGAGTGGGTTGTTGAGAGGCATAAATTGTGTAAGGCAAGCATATTTGTCTGCTAGAATCGTAATTTGATGTTAAGGTGGAAACATAGTAGGTGTAGGTAACCGTCCTGAGTAGCAATATTGCAAATTTCCTCATAGGAGTCTAACCGGTGTACTTTGCTGGTTTACCATTTAATTTCCAACAGTTCCGTTTTACATGTCCTTGCTCTCCACAATAATAACAACCACGAGAACTACCACTAGAGATTCTATCTCTACTTCCCCCTCCTCCTTTAATACTGTAATTGCTATTGATCTTTGAACTTGAGCCAACAAGAGCTACGATCTCATTTGGTACTACACCCTGCTCTTTGTCATTGTCCTTGCATACGGCGAGCATATATATTACTCAACGAAGGTAGTACTTCATTTGTAAGTAACTGAGTACGAGCCATCTCATATTCAGGACCCAAACCTGCAAGAAAACACTGGACCACAATATGTTTTTGTTCACGCATTGTCTTCACATCACTAGTAATAGGAAATATGGCTCGCTTTTCTTCAAAAGCCTATTTTACTTTAGTGCAATATTGAAACAAATTTCGCCCTTTTTGCTCAGCTCGATAAATCTTTAACATCAGTTCATGAACATGCGATACATCATGCTTGCTTGCATATAAAAATTCTAGATAATCTCACAATTCTTTTACAGTATCACAATGATTAATAACATCGTCAACTATCGGGTCAAGGGTATTTTGAATCTGATTAGAGAGTATCATTTTCCATTAGCCATTTCTTTCGAATCCCAGGATTAGTATCAGATTGTGGAGGTAGGTCATCGGTCAAGTGATCGCCCAAATCCACACTCGACACATATCTGCGAACAATTCTTTTTCATTGAGCATAATTCCTACTACCCGTTAACTTTTTATCTGTGATTTTTTAGGATGGGGTTACTGTGTGATTTCATTCACCATTTTTGTAACACCCCGAAATTTTAGAATAAAATTATTTTGTCCCATTTATGATTTTGAAAGTTGAGGGACTCAAATAAAGTTTTAAATTCTTATATTTTTTTGGGCCAAATATTAATTTTGATAGATTGACAAAAAATATATCAATATTGGGCTCATTTTGTAGCTC
>CAIGRQ010207815.1:0-25353 GCA_903798375.1 Fraxinus sp. D2006-0159 | reverse complement strand
TTTATCAATTGTATTTGGATCAAAAATTGCAATTGAGAAAGATCTTCCAACGTCAAAGAATTTCTCTTACTACTGATAATTGGAATTCTATTCAAAACATTAACTATATGTCTCTTACTGCACACTTTGTTAATTCTGATTGGAAGTTTCATAAAAGGATTTTGAATTTTTGTGTGATTGCTAATCATAAAGGTGAAACCATTGGTCAAGCTATTGAAAATTGTCTGCGTTTATTGGGTATTGAGAAATTGGTTACCATCACGTTTGACAATGCAACTGCAAATGAAAAGGCTATTTTCTTATCTCAAGAGGAAGATGATTGGTAGGAGTAATGATGGGTGTGTTTTGAATGGAAAATATTTGCACACGAGATGTTGTGCACATATTGTTAACTTGATTTTATGTGAGGGATTGAAGGAAGTACATGCATCATTTATTAGTATTCGCTATGCAGTAAAATATGTTAAATCTTCTCCTATTAGAGCATCTTCAAAAGGCTCTCTATTTTTAAAGAGTATATTCTATTATTTGGAGAGCATATATAAATTTAAAGAGTTAAAATTTTGAAGTAATTCAACAAACTCTTTATATTTAACACTTAATTTTACTACTCCCAAAAAATATTTATTATTTTTTTATCTTTCATTTTAATCAACTTTTCTTTAGATTATTTTATTACTTTCCAACATTGAGAATTGAAACTTTTTTAATGCATTTAATTATAGAGAGTGAGTCTCTCTAAATTAAAATGTTAATTTAAAGAATCTCTTGGAGTATGATTTTTAATGTTGACACTTTAAAATAGAGAGTATCTCATGTTTAAAGAGTGTGTGAGTCAAGAAAAAATTGATTATAAATCACTTGTACTTTTGGATATACCAACTAGCTGGAATTCTACATATTTGATGATGAAAATCGCTTTAAAATTCCAAAAAGCATTTGAAATGTTAGAGGAGGATGACGTGTAATATTTTAATTATTTTCAAGAGTATGATGGTGGTAGAAGGAGGGGTGAACCTCCTAGAACTTCCGACTAGGAAAATGCTTCTATTTTTGTGAAGTTCTTCCAGGGATTTTATGAAGTAACTTTGAAATTTAGTACTTCATTGCATGTGAGCTTTAATGTTTATCTTTATGAAGTATGTTCACTTATAAGCGAATTGGAAGAATGAAGTAAAAGTGGCGATTATCTTTTGAGTGATATGGCAATTAACATGAAGAAAATTTTTGACAAGTATTGGGAAAAATGAATAATATTAACCAATTGTTGTTGATTGCTACTGTACTTGACCCAAGATATAAATTAGAGCATATTGATTTTTGTTTTGATGATATTTATGAGGATAAGGAAATTGCTCGTAATATGACAAATATTTTGAAAGACAATATGATATCTATTTACGATTGGTATGTGAAATGTGAAGCAAGCTCTAAAAGAAATCAAGTACCTAGTGATATGAATTCTTCAAGTGGGGTTTCTTCCACTAAAGAAAGTCATGTTTCAACAATCTCTCTTAATTGTGTTTCTAGGTTTAAGAGAAAAAATGCAGCAAAAGATTTAGTTGAACTTAAAAATGATGTTGATAGATAGTTGTTGGATGCTTGTGAAGATATAGATGATAGTGATTTTGATGTTCTTAACTGATGGCGGGTTAATGAAAATAAATACTGTACTTTGTCTAAACTCGCAAGAGACGTTATGGCAATTCAGGTGTTTACGGTGGCTTCAAAAAGTGCTTTTAGTACTGGAGGAAGAATCATTGATCCATTTCGTAGTTCTTTAACCCCTAGAATGGTGGAAGTTTCGGTCTGCACCCAAAACTGGCTTAAAAAGTTTTCAATCATGGAGAGATTTTTTGGAAGATGTTGAGGTATGCGAAAAATTGGGTGAAGATAATCTAATTATTCCATAAATTATGTTTAATAAATGTGTTTTATTTAATTTATTGTTAATTTAATCATTTATTTTGTAGAGCTTTTGGAATCAGATAAATCAAATGAAGGCTAAATAAAAGTTATTCATGCATTTATGATCTTTCAGGTAAATGTATATTGTATTCAATGTGTACAATTGGCTTTGTCGTTATATTATTAATCTTTTTTTTAATCTTTTTCTCTAAACGTTTATCTTATTTTGTAGGAAGGCTACTTAAAGTTATGTGAGAATCGAAAATTATGATACTCTACTTTGTTATTTAATTATTTGGAAGTTTGAATTTTGGATGAGTAGTATTTTTCTTTTTATTTATTTATTTATTTATTAAGTTTGGATTACTGTATATTTTTAATTGTTTGTTGACTGTGATATTTTAGTATTTACTTTTCGCGCTTAATGATAAATTTTAGCATGTATGGTTTTATTAGTATAATATTAACTTGCGGGAAAATAATTATTTGGGATGTAAGCTTTAATTTTGGTTTGTGAAAAAATTCAAATTATAAACTTATTCTTAGTAAAAATTTGTGATTTATTCCATTTTAGTTGATTGTGTTGTATGAATGATAAATATTATTTCAAATTTCTTATTGAAATGGCAAAGTATTATTTATATTTAAGCCAATTAATGGATTGGGAAGTTTCAAATAAAGTTTTTTTTAAAAAAAATGACCCGACCCGAGGGTAGGAGCCGGGTCGGGTCTGTTTGTGAAAAGAGTCCAAAACTGGGGAATATCGGGTCAGGTCGATTTTGGGTCAAACCCGACCTGACCCATTACCCACCCCTACACGTGATTGTAGAAAGAGGCGTAACAAAATCCTTTTACTTTTGAATACTCATCATCGTAGAGTAAGAATTTAAACTGCTGCATAAACTTTACATAATATTACATTCATGCTATGGTTATATTAACAAAATTAGTTTTACTAGAGTAAAATATCATATTGAAACAACAAACATGTACTCTTATAAATCATACTGCATACCAATAAAAAATTATTTTTCAAGGCAAGCTAGGGTACTCAATTATTCAGACTTTAATAGTTAATTAAATTTTGGGAAAAATGTATACAAAACTCAAGTGTGTCAAAAGGATTTATTCTGAAAAAAATGAGTTAAATTTTTATGAAAATTAATTTTTCTGCTCTTTGAAACTAACCAGAATTCTGAAATGTATTAAAATAAAATTGGGCCTGGATGTTTAGCCCAAATTAAGCTTATTTAAAGGCCGACCCTGATAAGAGTGGGCTAAATGAATTGTCTAAAAATTGGCCCAGCGTCTTAGTGAAGTATGCAGGAGCTCTTAATCACATGATGAAGTGTATATATCCCTAGATGAACCAATAAAACTAAAAGGAATTGTTTCTGAGCCATAAAAATAAAAATTAAAGAATCAAATAAGCTTAAGACCTTCTCCATGTTGTTTCTACTCTGCATAACTTGCCTTAATACCCTTTAGGACACTTATATTCACTACATTTTAATTGCACTTAGACCCGTCTATCATTACTTGTTGTAGTAGTTATGTCACTAATTTTTTTAATACATTCTTATCTTTAACTTTTCATTAAATAGCATATCTCGTGTCTGACGAGGACCGTTGAGAATACATAAAATGACTTATTTGTGCATCATATTTTTAAAAAAATAATAAATGCAAAAGTGCGACAAATTCTTTTTAGGTGATTTTAAGGCAAAACATTTTGATAGAAACCATCTTCAAGAATGAGATGTTAAAGATTGAAGATAATAGCTCGATGAAAAATGATTTAGGGATGTATACAAAACTCAAGTGTGTCAAAAGGATTTTTTCTGAAAAAATGAGTTAAATTTTTATGAAAATTAATTTTTCTGCTATTTGAAACTAACCAGAATTCTGAAATGTATTAAAATAATATTGGGCCTGGATGTTTAGCCCAAATTGAGCTTATTTAAAGGCCGACCCTGATAAGAGTGGGCTAAATGAATTGTCTAAAAATTGGCCCAGCGTCTTAGTGAAGTATTCAGGAGCTGTTATTCACATGATGAAGTGTTATTTCCCTAGATGAACCAATAAAACTGAAAAGGAATTGTTTCTGAGCCATAAAAAATAAAATAAAATTAAAGAATCAAATAAGTTTAAGACCTTCTCCATGTTGTTTCTACTCTGCATTTAGGACACTTATATTCACTACATTTTAATTGCACTTAGAGCCCTCGATCATTACTTGTTGTAGTAGTTATGTCACTAATTTTTTTAATATATTCTTATCTTTAACTTTCCATTAATTAGCATATCTCCTGTCTGATGAGGACCGCTGAGAATACATAAAATGACTTATTTGTGCATCATATTTTTTAAAAATAATAAATGCAAAACTGTGACAAATTCTTTTTAGGTGATTTTAAGGCAAAACATTTTAATTAAAGGTTGAAGATAATAGCTCGATGAAAAATGATTTAGGGACATAAATTAAGTGCAATTAAAATGTGGTGCAAAAAAAATTAAATTTTGGTTGGATTAAAATTACCTTACCTTTTATATCAGAAAAACATATGGGATGACCTAATAGGTAGGTTAATTTCTCAAAATACTCTTATAATAACACTTGAAAATTGTATGACACACTGAACTCCACACTTCCAACAATTATGTCAATCGGAGATGACTCCAACGGCTAAGCATGTGTCTGATATCATGTTAAATACTCTTGTTTTCGTTTGTGTTATAGCAAATTTTATTAGAAGAATCGCAATTTTTATCGTGTCTTAATTTTAATTATAATTTTCTCCCAAAAGTCAAAATGTAAAGTCATGCCTGTTAAATCAAAGAAAAAATATCACCTGCATCAAATATAAACTAATGTATTGTAATGAGATTTCTCAAATTGTATTTATGATGTAACATTTATTGTGCATAAAAGGTAATTTTTATTCATTTTATAATAAACACTTTTAATACCCTGTTAAGTGACATAGAAGCAACTCTTCATTTTCAACAAAGTCAAAGGATAAAAAAAATAAAAAGTACTAGGAAAAAGTGGATGAAGATTTCCATATCCATAAAATTCAACCCTTTTTGTCATGAATTCTAATAGAAGAAAGGAATATAACGCACAAACATATGGTGGCTTGTAATCTACATTATGTAGTTGTGCTGCTGAGAATCAGTATAAACTTATATAGAGCATGTTTAATCAAGCTTTAAATCCAATTAAAATTGAAAATATAGTCGTCATTGGGTCTCACTCGTCTAATAAAAGTCAACAATAACGACTAATTTTTCAATTTTAATCTGATTTTAATCTCTACCGAACACGCCCATAGGCGTATTTTTGCACAACATTATTTGGGCCGAGTCGAGTAGACAAAAATCAGGTCAAGTCGAGCATTTTTAGGTTACGCTAGTCTGTTTTATGCCTCTACAGAGAAAGCTTCCACTCTGTATAAAGAAAATAAGAAGGGAAAAAAAAAAGGAAAAAGAAAAGTTTATTCTTGCATGCTCAATAAAGTGAGGTTCTTTTGTGAATGAGCTGCACGTGAACTTGGAAGCAAAAGGCAGTAGGTTTAGAAAGAAAGAGAGAACAATTGGAATGCCTCTTTGAGGAAGTTTCTTCAAGAAGGCTACAAACTATTAAAAGTTGAAACAAAACCTTTTCTTTTCACTTTTGGACAGTTATAACCATCTCTTTATGTGGAAATTAATAAAAGTGGAACCTTGTACATGTATGATGCTTTGTCTCAATTGCATACTGTATACATACGTATAAGCATAAAGTCGAGAAACATGCAAGTTGCAGTTATTCTAGTAGTAGTTGGAAGTGGAGACTCGATTCTTTGATTTACTTCATGGAACTTCCAAAAGATCTGTTTACGTTATCAATGTCTAAAAAGTTCAATTCAGCAATCAACCTTCTATTTTTCTTCTTTTCCTCTTTAATCTTCTGAATTTTTAAGAAAATGTATTTTTCAAAATAAGCATTTAGGTACCTAATATTATTATTTTAAATTTTGTTGAAGCTCCTTTTATAATAATTCATTTATGTGTGTTTCCTGTGTAAAAGTTGAATTAACTTTTCCAAATGAAGGGAGCTTAATATATATATGCAAGGATGGTAAAAAAAATCGTTCAACCCAATATTCGTGGGCTCCGCCTCTAATGGGGCGGGAATTACTCGTATGGGGTAGGGGTCGTTGCCCCGAAATAGGTATGAAAAACATAGTCCCCATCCAGCTTAAAATTAATTTTAAATTTAAATTTTTTATCAAACAAAAAGTAAACGATTTATCATAATTTTTAAAGAGAAGATGAGTTGTTTTTAATAAATTCGAAAAAAAAAACTAATAATTCATTTACTATAGGCATAAAAAAATGAATGCAAAAAATACAATAAATAAAAAACAAACAAACAAAAAAATAAACCCCCGCCCTGCCTCGCCTCGCCTATGTCCTGTCCCCTTTAATCGAGTATGAGAGCGATATAATGTGACAAAAATACCGACGAGGCGAGAGATGAGAATGGTCAACCCGACCATGTTGTCATCCCTATGCATACGAGTATGTCAAGTTAAGAGTAACAAAGAAAAAAAAAAACATGTGAACGAGTTTGTTAGTTACATTTAATCGGTATGTCATGAAATAAATACATGTATTCAAACGATACAATGAACATATCTTTCTTAATTGTTACTTATTTTCTTGTGGGCAAACGGATTTATAGTCAAAGAAAGAAATCCGATGACAATCTAATTTAAGGTTATCATCACATAAACCACATTGAAAACATGTATTCTTAAATTAGGGGTTACGTAATAGTAGAGAAAGGCAATTAAACAAGATACTTCTTGCAAATTTTCTGCATTTGCTTGTGAAGGATTGACAAAATTAGCTTTGAAATAAAGAAAAGAGGAGCCATTGATTCCACGAAATCAAGCAATGATCTCAACGAGGAATTTTTGTCATTAAATTGTGCAAATGGTCAACTTGATTTTATTGTGACTTTTGAATTTCCCCACCCCCTATATCTAGAATTCTATTTTATTTATGTAATGGTGTTCTTATTCATTTACATGTAAGTCAATCCATAACAAAATTATGTTGGTTGATTGTTATATTGGACAACCATGGAAAATGATTTATTTCGAATATTAATTAATTAGCCATCACGAAATTAGGTGAAACAATTATTTTATTGACATGTTTGCTATGGTAGGCTAATTTGATAGAATTATATAAGATATAAAAAATAAATTAAAATTTTATTCGTTATATTATACTTACCTTATATTGAATGAAAAAGATAGATGTACGTACATTTTTTGCCAGAAAACCAATAGAATCTCACATGGGGTGTGGGCCCCATGTGAATAAAATATTGAAAAAAAAAATATCGGATCCCACCTATGTTTGTATTTTGGCGAATTATTTTCTGTACAAATAGCTTGGCTGATATTGAATACTACTAAGTCCCCATTTTCTAAAATTTATTTTTAACAATATATTTTTTCAATAAAATAATTTTGTGCACGGATTCATAATTTCTTTTTATTTTTTAACTATATATTTTTCAAAAAAAAAATTACTTTTTAAAAATTTCAGCCAAATATGGATTAAAAATTTCAAACATAATAATGCATGAAGGAAAAAGAGCATAATACATATATGATCGTCAAAAAGAACATCATTAATTCTCCTTTATCATCATTTACGCTTTTAATTTGTCCACTTTTTTCCCTTCACAATTTCCCTAAAGAAAGCTGCCATATCTTTATAAGTTAAATGATTAGAATAATCATTTTGATAAGAAAATATAGTGCACAATATTTATTTTAACTTTTTTGTTTTTATTTAATAATTTCTACTTACTTTTATCGCTATAAATTTATTTTGCATCGTATTCTACTATGTATCTCGCACTCTTACTTTGGTGTAAGTTTATATTATTTAACCTCTGTTTGGTAGAGATTAAAATTAAGATTTTAATTCAAATCAAAGTCAACAATTAATTTTAATTATTCATTTATGGAATCTACAACTTTTTAACCATCATTTAATTATTTTTTTATTGAAATATTATTAAAAATTTGATTTTAATCCCAGTCAAATAAGAGTTTTAAAATCCCCTTACGTTGTCGGAATCTTCCAATGAGGGCGACCTCAGGGAAAAAAGTCAGATCAATCAGAAGTTTTTACTTCAAATTTTTTTTACTTACTTTTCGAATTAACTTAAAAGCTAGTTGCCAAATTTATTTTAATTACTTTTGGAATTAAGTTACTATCTAGTTGAATTGAACTTCTCGAATGTCTTCAAAACAAAAAACGAGTCCAAGTCAAAAAATTTAAATACGTGTACGTTTTAAGTTAACAATCTTCAACTTTCTCAAATAATGTTTTCAAATGAATTAAGTCAAAATGAATTATAAATTATAATAAGCAATACTAATTATTAAATTATAAAGTACCCACAAACATGTGTAACATGGAAACACTCAAAAAAAACAATAATTGCAACCTTAGAAGTTTCTCTCTGTTTCTCCCCAAAAATCCTCTTCAATACCGACACGCAAACGCCTCGACTCCTAAGTCCTAACAAAATATATTAAAAAAGTGGAATTACATATTTAGTCCTCAATCTATTTTGATGGTTTCAATTTACTCCTTATCCTTTAAAAATAAATGAGTTAGTTTCCAATGTATTATTGTAATTTCAATATCATTCATCGTTTCCAATGTATTGTTGTAGTTTCAATATCATTCATCGACAAGGAAACCATCCAAATCTCTACTGCACGAATCTTATGAAAATATCCTAACTTCAAATTTGTGTAAAACAGCTCGAGTTGAGAAGCCAAAATTAGTTTCACAAAATTGAATATGCGGGGTACCATGCGAAAATTAACAAAGGTTTGGACTTATCACCTCTCCGTGTCCCGATTTGTTAGGAATTTTTGTTTTTACAACTGTAGTCAAGTGTTCACCGATCGGTACCACCATCCACTTCTCCATTTAAAAAATAAAAATAAATAAGAAGTAAATAAGAAAATAATAAAAGCTTGGTCTTTGAAAATGATTGTGCGCAACTATTGAAAGGTCCGGGACCAACTCGTGATAATCTCCATAATACTTCAAAATTATATTATTTAAATAATTATATTTTTCTTTTCTAATTTTACTCCATTATTTGATTTTGTTTTTGAAAAAATCACGATTCCCTTTTCCATACGGAATCAATTTCATTGAATTGTCAATATTTAAGGCTCCTATTCAACTAAAAATCTCAACCGTCCGTCCCACGTTATCCCAACTTCATGTTTCTTGTTTCATAAAATTCCACAACTCTCCCTAATAATTCATTCTATTTGCGGATATGCCATTATTTTTATTTTTAATATATTAAATGATTTAAAAGTAGCATCTGGACCCACGACATGGGATCTCTCTCAACTTTACAAAGTCAAATTGTTCCTTTGTTGAGAGCTTAAGCCTTAAAAGAACTTTTCTGCCTAGTATAGTTCAAAGACTCGTGACTTATAATTATTTAATTTTAAAATTTAATCACTTACCAAACATACTCTAGATTATAAATAATCCATGTAAGAATTACAATCTAGGGGCATATCTGTCTTTTCAATAATAGGACTTCTACTAAATCTGGCAACATCGACACAAGGAAATCTTGGGTGTCCGTCGTTTTGAAGCCAGTAGGCCCTCCAAACTTTATTTCCCTAACCCAACAATTTATTGCCAATATTGTCCTTTACTAATTGATAGAAAACAAAAAATATCATTTTCTTTCCACCAGATGAAAGGATAAGGTAATAAATGAATAGTGCCAATGGCCTCTTCTTGTGAAGAATCTCCAGCGCATTGTCAATTTCAAGGTCCCTCCTAGAATTGCAAAATCTTGTAACTTGATGTTGTCGAAGACGAAATTTAAATGAAAATACGTAAGTTTTATGGTAAAAGTTTGAGTTTGTGATGATTAACATAATACTACAGTAAAAAAATAGACATTAGTTTAAGTTTCGTCACTATTTATTCATAAAGGAACTAAGCATGTATCCTCTTTAGCAGCTTAAATTTTAAGATGAAACGGTTAACAAAGAAATTAATGATGCTAGATATGCATGCTTCGCACACGAAAGGTTTTGAAAAATATAAAGATATTTTTTTGGGTGTTAGGATTGAAAAATCTGATTTTAATCTAAATCAAAGTCAAATAATCAATATCAACCACATATTTCATGGGTGTCTTTTCAACCACACATTTCAAAAACTTCTATCACAACCCACTAAAAATCCAATTTTAATCCATACCAAACACCCTCAAAATGTGTCGTACATTGAAGAATCTATTGAGAAAAGTGATTTTGATATCTTCGTTTGCAACCAATGATAATATTCTACAAAGCAAGGTCTCGTCTATAGTTTTTGAGATGTTTTCTTCATTAGTGTGAACATTTTTTCTAAAACGCAACTATTAGCATGTTGATGTACTTTAAAAACGATTCTTAACTATTTTTTTTGTTAGTATACAGTGACATATCAAGAAAAGTAGTTAAAAAACCGCATCCTCAAAAATCAATGTTCTTGAGAATAATTATAGGTAGATGCAACCGATAAACACATACTTTACGTGTTTATCTTTATTTAGAAGTGGAACAATGTTCGATGATTAGGTAAGAATATATTCTTAAATTTCCTTCTAGCTCTTGGCAACAAAAAAGGGTCACTTTAAGATGTATTCCATTCCCTAGCCATTAAAGGGTAATATATGGTCTATTACATAAGTTGTAGCTTTGTTCCCCAATTTGGTCCCCAAGGTGTTGCAAAGAATTGGGCACGATTTTGCCAGCAGTTGCAAAATGCAATTTCGTGTGGTGTTGTGGTTGTTTGTGCTAATACGCACAAGGCCAACCAACTCTGTCCTTCTCTCGCAAGCATTTCCCAACTAATTCGAGTTTGAGGTCAATGTCATACTAGTGTCATGTCTGATAAGGTTACATATTCAATGCAACACAGTATTAACAAATAAAGGTGAACTAAAATTATGTTCTCTGTATTTTTCGATTATGTCTAAAACTAATCGGTTAGGTCGATCATCGTCTGGGGCGTTGCCCTCGAACCCCATGCAGGGCGCTGCCCAAGTGTGGTTTAATGTCATTCGTTTCTATTTATATGTCGAATTTGTAAATATAATTTGTATGTCGACGTTTATAGATTTATTCTTTATTTTGTTACACACTTATTTTTTACATTATCCAATTAACGTGAGTTAATTATTCTTTATTCTGTTACACACTTATTTTTTACATTATTCAATTAACGTGCAACACACGTTTAGCCCACTAGTAAATTTGAAAAGAGGCAAAAAGCTATTGATTTGATGGGCTGAAAAATACACCCCAAATTACAATATACTGGAAGTGGAACCACCCTAAATCAGCATCCAAAATACTATAAAGCACTGTATTTCTCAATTTCTCATATACGGGGCCACCTAAGAACGGTTGAAATCGTGACAGAAAATTTCAAATAGGCCCTTAATCATTCTGATAGGGGTATTTTAGTAAAAAATCAATTCAAATTCATAAAAAATCTGCACAAACGTCATATACCTTAGTCCCAAGAAGTCCCAACACCAATTAAAATCCAGGATAATTGAAGAATTCCAATTCCATATTACTTTTCATCTCCTTCCATTTTAACCCCCAATATACGTTAACATAAAATTAGATTATTTTTTTTTGTCTATGAGAGTCTCTAATGGTGGTATTAAATTAGGTGAAAATTGACATCTCTAAAATTACTTTTACATCATCATTCCGACGTTTCTAAATCCAAATCCCGCTTCAATGAAAATATCTAAATTCACTTTTTACTTTTTGTGGATGTAAAAAAAAAAAAAAAAACGGATGTACATTTACATTATTTTTAACATTTTCTAACCATTGGAGAGGTTATCGATCACTTTGAAGATCAAAATCTCTATTTTATATCATAATTGGAGATGCTATAATAAGAAATGTGATGCAAATAATTACAATATAACTCGTGAAATCGTTGTATAGTTAGGGAATTCATCGTGTGTGGTGCATTATTATGTACACGAAAAAGTTATTTTTCATTAAATATTGAACATGTATAGAACTTTATGTTAAGAGGGTGTGTGGTAAAGATTAAAATCAGATTAAAATTGAAAATATAGTCGTTATTGTTGACTTTTCTTAGACAGGTGGGACCCAATAACGGTCATGTTTTCAATTTTAATTGAATTTTAAACCGTACCAAACAGGCTCTAAGATGTGTAAACAAATTTATTTAAAGTTATTTTTGAAAATATTAATATTCGAAAAGTAACATTATGCCCCCGTTTGAGCTACATTATTTTTTCATTCTCATTCTTTTACTCATTTTTAACCACACATTTTTTCGATAAAATAATATTGTCCATTACATCAATAATTTTTCTTTCTTTTTCAACCACATATTCTCCATCACATAAGAAACGCATTCTTGAAGCAAAAAATGTGCACGAGGGTAGGAAACTAAACAAGACCAAAACAAGCAAGAGGAGAAAACGTTGTTTAAACAGCTACGATTATTCCCATAAAACAAGTTGCGAACCCAACAAAGATTAGTTTAGGAATTTTCGTTATCGTCTAATTGTCGAAATTTTAACCTTTTTGCAGAGGAACAAGCCATGTCCATGTTCGTTCTTCAACTTTGTTAAAGTCCAAACGTCAAAGCAGGAGACAGAGTCAAGTTTACGCCAAATATTTGCGTCCATATTTTACTCTCTCTCTCTAAAAATACCCCTTCTCTCTCCACGTCCTCGTTACTATAAAGAAGCTTTGCTTTCCCTCTTAGACACCCATCCCATCCCTTTTCCCTCTGCCTTTTTCTTTTGTGCTTGTTCTTCTCTAGTTGTTGTGTGAGTGTTTTCTTCTTATATTATAATATATATATGTATGCTACAATTTGATGGGTTATGTGAGAATTACTAAATTTCAAAGATTATAGTTTCTGGGTAGAGCTTGAAGAATTGAATTGAAGTGTTTAGTAAAACAAGAAATGGAGAAAATTAACTTTGTGAAGAATGGTGTGCTGAGATTGCCTCCTGGATTTCGGTTCCATCCAACCGATGAAGAACTTGTGGTACAATATTTGAAGCGCAAGGTTCTTTCCTATCCTCTCCCAGCTTCTATTATCCCGGAGGTCGATGTGAACAAGTCTGATCCTTGGGATTTACCAGGTTAGTTGCCTTTTTTTCGTTTTATTCTGTTAACTTTTAAGATTATGGGTTGTATGCAATATGTTCGACGAAATGCCGCTTAGGTTCTGAATTAGAACAAAAGTAGACCATAACTTGGATCTTCTGAGCTCACGTGCAGCATTTAGTTGATTTTCTGTGTGTTTATATATAGGTGATTCAGAGCAAGAGAGGTACTTTTTCAGCACGAGGGAGGTGAAATACCCGAATGGTAACCGATCAAACCGGGCCACTGGTTCAGGCTATTGGAAGGCTACTGGAATTGACAAGAAAATCGTGAGTTCAAGGAGCCACCAGGTAGTTGGGATGAAGAAAACTCTAGTTTTCTACACAGGAAAGCCTCCAACTGGATGCAGAACTGATTGGATTATGCATGAGTATCGCCTTGCTCAGGCACAAACCACTATCCCTCAAGGGAGAAATTTAGCCCAGGTAACATTTCAACTCAAATCAAACTAGATTACGTAAACCAGTAGAAGCAATTTTAATGGTTGTTCATTTCAATTTTTTTGCAGGAAAACTGGGTAGTTTGTCGTATATTTTTGAAGAGAAGAAGCAACAAAAATGACGACCAGGCAGCACCAGTGCAAAAAGGAAGCAGATTGGCGCCTATCGTTGGGAAATCTATGCCGGTTTTCTATGATTTCATGGCCAAGGACAGGACTGATTTGAATCTGGTACCTGTATCCTCGTCTTCGGGTTCAAGTGGTATCACAGAAATCGAATCAGATGATCATGAAGAAAGCAGTAGTTGCAATAGTTTTTGAAGGAAAACTTGTCATCAGTAGACTGTAATACTAATTTAGGCTTCAGAAACCCCATCAAAATAACTTGTTCAAAGACGTAATTTGAGACAATCAATGACTATCAAAGGCAGAAAACAAAAAAAAAGAGGAGGAAAAATGGGCACTACAGGGAGATCTTAATACATATGTAAACCAGTGTTACAAAGTTAGTGATGATTATCTTCTGATTAGTTTTGCTCTTATTGGGTATACAATTTGTTAATTGTAAGGTCGAGTTGTATTTAATAACTTATTCGAGTCCTCTCAGGTCACTGAGTTGAGTATCCGGCGGTAAACTTCAGGACCTTGTGAGGTTAGTCGACGTGCGCGCAAGCTGGTCCCAACATCCACGGTTATCAAAAAAAAAATTGTATTTAATAACTTGCATGTATTAAACATGTATTGCTAAGCGAAAGACGACTATAAAGAGCAAGGTCGAAGAAAGTTAGCTAGGGAGAAAAAAAGATGGACGAAAGTAAGGAAAAAGAGGCGGCATGTGTAAGTAACACACATTGTGACTTGTGAGACGCACAGAGCCTTGTCAAAGGAGAATCCTCTTATCCAGCATAAGAATGAGAACATAATCCATGTAAAATCTCCTCTGCATTAGGAATCCAGTTCTCAAAGTTTTAACAACTATTAAGTCATATTCTCGATAAATTTGCATCCCTTTCTCGGTGCCAATCAATTCTTTGCTACACGTACTGAAATATAAAGAAAGTAATCAGAGTATTAACAATTACAACATTGATACCGTTCTTTGCAAGAGGGCGTCAACCTTTTCAGTTAACACTACATTTTTACGAAGATAAATTCACGGGGTTTTCTTGCCCGTCTCCTCCAAACTCAAAATAATATTCATAGATTTCAAATAGATCACCCATAATTATTGAGCTATGGTGATGCCATCACAAAAAGGAAAGAAAAAATTATTTGACGTAAAATATTGCCGACTCAAGTTTCCCTATCACCAAGGTTTAAAATTATCTCAGATTATTTGGAATTCTTCACGTCACTAGTTCTTTATATGTATGTCTTTGTAATATATAGTTGTCAATTTCAAGGCGAGAGTCCCCATCCACCCGACCCGACCCGACACGGCAAAATTTGAATTGGGCTGTCAATTTCTGACTTTTATGGAGCTTTAGATTGTTAATCACGTCAAGTGGGCAGGCGCCGTGCTAGACCACGCCCTCTGCACCCATTAAAGCATCACCTGATTCGTTGATCAGGTCAATCACTAATTAAAAATAAAAAGAAAAAGAAAAAGAAAAAGTTGGCCAAATTAGTGTTGATTATGCATGTTGACCAGTACAACTTATAATTGCTTACACGTACGTTTTATTAGTACAGAATTAAGGGCTTGTTTGGTAGAAATTAAAATTGGATTAAAATTGAAAAATTAATCGTTATTATTGATTTTTATTAGACGGGTGGAACCCAATAACGAACATATTTTCAATTTTAATTAAATTTTAATTGTTACCAAACATACACTAATAAATTCCACCAAAATAAGATTTCGGGGAAAATATATTTTGAAATAAAATTTTTTTGAAGAATTTATTTAAACAATAAGAAAAAAAATTTAAAAATGTGGTTAAAAATGAGTTTTGAAAAAAATAATCATTTGAAAAAATAGAGCTCAAACATGGGCTTGGTTGCTTAGAAAGGCTTCATCAATGACATCTCATTTTTTTTTTTTTTCTTTTTTTGGGCGAATTCATGTAATATGAGGCGATCAAACATAAATCTACCACGATCATTGTATTGGAGAAAAGTCTTAGGACAAATTCATTTCGGGGGACTACAATCTTTTACCTTGCGATGACCACATTTTCAACTCTTCATTTGTGGTGCTTCTTCTCCATCCTTTTAACATCGCGTGCGTTTTCTCCACTTAGGATCTGTTTGTTTGCAAATGTGGAATTTGGGCGGAAAGAAAATGATTTACAGGAAATTGAATTGCCTAAAATTTGTTTTATTGTGAATTGTAATTAATTGTGTTTGATTGATATAATTTTCCACCTGAAAAATATTGAAAGTTTGATGTCCGTTTAGCTTCCTTTTTATGGAATTGTTCATTAAAGTGATAATTTCTTTTACCAACTTGATCTAGAATTTGTTCCAATTGCAAATAAAAAAAAAATTACTATACCGAATATCATTCGTTGGCTTTATTTTCCATGAAAATTGTCAATAAAAGTAATAATTTTTTTTGCCATTGTATCTAGAATTTTTTCCAATTACAAATAAAAAAAAAAGAGAGCTGGAAAACCAATTTCCACCCAACAAAACCAAGGAAAAGGTGACTGTGTGAGCCAAATCAAGAAAATGAATTCCTTTGGAAAAAAAAAAAATATATCAAACAAGGCAAAAATAGAAGTTGAAATTTGTTTTCCATTGAAAATCTGGGTGAATTAAACAGGTCGATAATGAAAAATATCTATTTAAACGTTAGATGTTCATATAACATGCATGAGACATGTGACAGAAAGGGTAAAATTGCTCAATAAAAGGTTTGCTTCATTCCATTAAACACCAAATGGCGATTGTTTAAATTACGTTAAATGTTGCTCTTTTTGAATAATTTACCATTTCAGTTACACATGATTTATGTTGTCGTTTGGCCTAATTAGACGTCTTTTATCGGTGGATTTACTACTTGTGCAATATGAAAAGGTTGGAGATGAGTGCCACGAATGAAATGTTGAGAACGTGGTTGACCACAGTAACTAAAAATTGGGAACTCCTAGAGGAACAGATAATTGACACAAAATGTTCCTATCGTTTACTTTCATTGTGTAAATCGTCCATATTGCTTTACTTTTGATATTTGAACCCTTAGATCGACCATTCATTGCATAAATCATGCTATGTCTCATTCCGTTCATACGCTCCATCAAATGGTCTCGTGTGATTTGCTCAATGTTAATTTGGTCAAGACACTAATTAACTATCTTTTCTGAAAATTCGAGGTTTGACATTATGAAGCAAAACTCGAGATTTGCAACTCAGCACAAATCTCGAGTTGTGGGTGATATCTCCGATTTGTCTTGAGAAGTTAGCAAGTCAAATCTCAAGTTTGCTAGGAAAATCTCGTTTCTGCTTGTCTTGACAAGTCATCTCTCAAAACTCGAGATTTTCATAGTAAACTCGAGATTTGATTTGCTAACTTACTACGACAAATTCGAGATATCACCCAGAATTTGAAACTTGTGTTGAGTTACAAATCTCAAACTTTTCTTCAACATGCCAAGTCTCGAATTTTCAAAAAAGATGGCCAATTAGATCTTTACCAAATTATCCTTGAGCAAATCACATGAGTGGACCGCACACAATTATTTAACGAGAGAATGGATAGAATGAGACAGCAAGAGAGAATAGTCAATTTGAGGGTTCAAATACCAAAAGTGAAAAGATATGGACGATTTGCACAATAAAGACAAATGATATGAACGTTTTATGCAAATTAACTTTGAAAAATTTACCCGAAATTTTAACATGTTGTGGAGGGGTATATTTTGTTTTCAACATGGTCTCACGTGTTACCGATTCGATTTTTGATTAAATGTCTGATACATGCAATATTTAATAAATGAAGAGTTAGACAATTGTTTCTCCACAAAGTCATAGGACCATTTATAAGGAGCTGGCTAACGCTTGTCTAGGGCCGAAAGCTCAAGAAAGTTGGTACGTCAATAATAGACTTGTGTGTGATTGTGATAAGACGTTAACTATTTCATTTAATTATTAGGGTCCACAATGTGAACCAAGGATTGATTTCCCACAATGTCATCATGTAACAACCAACCACACTGTAGTGGAGACATAACAAATTTAATAATTTATGAAAGTGTCGACTTATAAAATAATATTATTTGATAAAATGTATAGTTCTCTTTAAACGTGCCAGTTGTCCTTTGCCACGATCAGGCGATCTTTAATGCGTCTCATTTATATGAATTACACCGCCATTTTTTCTGACTTAATACGTCAGCCTCTCGAGCCAATTTCTGCTCTATTTTCAATTCTATCAAGATTTCAATAACCAACCTTATCATAAACGATTCCCTGTATAAATACTTGATGCTCAGCTTTTTCCTGGATAATGTTTACATTTCCAATCGTAGTTTGTGGCACTGTGAAAACTCAAGGAGATTGAGAATGGAGCTAGGGTGAAAGAGGAGGCGTTTTAGGTGAACACATCGCGGCTCCATCGGCATGGCAACATAAGCAGCCGTCCGGCTGACGGTGCCACAGTGTGTGCGATTGAAATACCCCTTTTAAATATATGAATGTGGACAGTATGTTGCATTCTTATTTTTCTTCATTCATCAGTTTTAAAGTCTTTTTGTAGGAGAAAGCTTGACAATGGCGTGTAGGTAAGGGGACACAAATATTTGTTTGGTATGTATATTTGTTTCAATGGAAAATGATGATACTTGTACGTCTCAGAGTGTACACCAGATTTTACACCCCTCACATGGAGGGGGTCTGCACACAATAAATTCAGACCCCTCCACGTGAGGGGTGTAAACCTGAGCGTACACCTTTGTGTACGTGTAGTATTTCACTTGTTTCAATAAGCATCGATAGGGATAATTATCTGCACTAGATGGGGGATTTTTTTTTTTTTTACTGTGTTACTCACGAAAAGTCGGGCATCGCTAACAATTAAAAGATTCAGATGATTATATAAGGAATAAACCTCTCGAGACAAAATCCTAAAGATGAGTTTATGAAGATTACAATTTGCACGAAGCGAAAATGCCTTCAAGCGGCACAAACACGCGAAGAAATTGAAAGTTCGAAGACAAGAAATTGAAAGAAAATGAAATTACGTAGTCTATGTTCGAGAGTGATTTGATCAGACTCTTTCCATGCTATCTTCGCTCTTTTATACTTCCTCGACAGTTTTCTTAGAGAACCATTTAAAACCGTTCATCTCCCAATAACTATCCATTTTCTTCATAGTGGATGATTTGTTGAGAATCTGTCGTCTTTAAATGTTGTCATTACTCCATTACTTAACCGGTTTCAACCGAGATTCTTGGATCGTGGATTATGATAAGAGTGCTCGTTAATCATCTCCATAATTGTTTCTTTGGAGGGTTCCCAAGACATTATACTCGCCCAACTTTTGGGCGTATCGCGAGCTTGGGCGATGATAATGCTATGCATCGCTCATATCTTGGGCGACGAGCTGGCTTGAGCGATGGTGAGCCTCCGCTACATAACTTCGCCTCTGGGTTTTTACTTGGTCTCATTTAGGCTTGTCCTTCAGATCTCCCAACTGGGCTTCATTCTTTGGATCGTTCAATTGAGCTTCATTTTGTATGTCAACAGACTCTTATCACGATGGACACTAGCCCTAAAATTAGGGTTAAAAACCCTCGATGCTAAATAGCATTATTCCTTCTCGCAACCTTTAAGAATCCATTGCCCAATAGAACCATCATTTTCTTCCCATAAACATATGAAAATTGCTAATTGTACATCACAAGATGTACACGGTACACCCCGATGTACATTGTGATGTACAAGCAGCAAAACCACAAACATATATCATCCACCCAGGGAATGCAAACGGATAAAACTGCTCGCTTGCTCACAGGCTTGACTCTTCTGAATTCGATCCATGGACCGCCCAAGCTTGTATAGGAATTAATTGATGGTCGAGCCAATCAACAAAACTATTTCCCAAGACGAGCCTTGCTCAACTCGTGGTCTACTATTCTTTTTAAGGAATTTTAGTTCATATAGATACCCCACTTCATTGTTTTCTAAATATATAACTTTAATATTCTACAATATAATTTTTTCACTCTTTAGATTTGGCAATTAACTCTTTTATTGTGCAATCTTGAGTTTCACTGCCTATGATTTTTTATTTATTTATAATGACATTATATTATTCAATTCTTAACTTTTTCTTCCAAATATTTCAATTCCAGATGCATTACATCACATGGTTGGGATTAATGACTTCGATAAAATATTTGGTGCTTCCAACTCACTAGAGAGCGTTCCGACTCCCGCTCTTCGATTAGATCATGATGACCATAGATTTGGGAAAACAAATTCAATTGATTTGTGTTAGGTTTTTAGTTGTATTGACAATTTTTTAGACAAATGATAACTGTAAAAGAATTAGATTGTTACAAAAGAGTTGTATAAGTCAATGAATCTTTTGAAGGGTTTTACAGATAAATTAGGAGTCTTTGAGTTTGAATATGAAATAAGAAGAAAGAGTCGTCGGATTTACGTTAACCTGTCGCCTAACTGATGCTCGAGCGTTCAAAGCAGAATTATTGTCACTCGCTTGTCGCCCGACTCTCGCTAGAACAACACATCTCTCGCTCGACTGGCGCTCGAGCGACGGTATTTTCTGAGAAACCCTAGTTTGCGTTTTCAAGAGTTTTATCTATCATATACCACCTAAACATCTCTTATTATAAATACACAATGCTCATTACGATTTTGAGGGTGGTTGATCATTGTTTTACATCTTCATATCATCATTCCAAGATCCAAGAATACTTCCAGAAATCTAGATTAACATTTTGGTTCTTGAGATCAATCAACCACAAGTTTGGGAAAAACATCGAATTCTTATAATCCAAAACATCAAATTCCTAGATATAATCAGGAATGTACTTACTCAATAGCTTTCAGAGATTGCTGAAAATTGAAGGAGGTTGGACCAAAAGCACAAGAAAAGTACAAGAACGAGGCGTTCTTGACATTCCACCTGAAATAGACAATTCCAAAAAATAGGGAGTAGGTGTGAGTAGAGCGCGTTTTAGTGGATTTTAGATATTGCAAGAATTAGATAATCAAGTCTAGTGAATTTTCTACACTGTAAGTTCATATTGTCTATAGTGTAAATTACTAGCTTGGCCCTGGAGTTTATATCCAATTAAGGGTTTTCTTCATCATCAAATCTTGTGTTATTTACTGCTTTAATTATTTATTATGGCAATTCAATATAGGATAATTTGATTTGATTGACTAAACATCTTAGAACAATTAAAAAGTGACTTCTTTCTTTTAATTGATAAATTTAGTTATGCAATATTCACCTATTAGGTGATTTTATTGTTGAACTAGTAACTTCCAATTTAGATGACATTGAAAAAGATGAAACATAAACAATAGTTTCAAGCAATAATCGAAAAACAAAATGTAAGTGCTCTCGGAACACTTCAAACTGGTTGTATCAAATGCATTAGATGGAAAGTCAAACGGAAAACACAATGTAACTATGCAAAGGAAGGTTATCTTATCTGCACAATTTATCTATACAGGTACTACAAAAATGCATCGTCATTTGGACCATAATGAGTCTCAACCCCAGTTTGATTTTTCTGGTGGTGGAACTTCTAGTTGTCATCTGTTTATTCACAAGAAGCCACGAGTGAAGGTACGGTGATGTTCGTAGCTAATGACGAGTTTCCATTTAACATAGCGAAAAATGATCACTTGACCAAATTCATAAAGAAATATCTCCAGTCCAGGTATGTACTCTACGCTAGATCTGGTGAATTAATATCTGCTGACCAATCAGGTTAAGGCTAGGCCTAGCATAGAGAATGGTGTGACTGTGTATAAGGAACAAGTGAAGAAGTCTGAGGTTAAGACCATTGGTATCTCAGTTTAATTAAGCTCGTGGCCTATATTTTGCTGTCACATTTGGATCCATCCAAGTTGAAACCTTCTACTTGATCAATCTTGAATCTTGTGTTGTGAAGCTTTGAAATTTTTATCTTTAATAAAATATTTTCTATTAAACATTTTTTTTCTACTTACGAAAATTATATTCCACCCCCACCTCCACACAGCAATACAAAACTTATAATATATTCCACGTACCAACAAAATATTGAAGTGCTTTTTTTTTTTTTTTAAAGGGTTTAGTTTTGATTGCACATCGACAGTACATATGACTGGGAAAATATGAAAATGGATCACCAAATTCAAAATGTCCATTAAAGGCCCAAATCCCTCATTAGAATCACTACTTGTGTGCAGCTTCAGTTGCAGCCTCCAACATCATATCTCACAAAGCCCATCAGCTCAGGCCCTTTTAATCTTGAGTTATTCTTAAAACTGCAATCAGACAACAGATAATCAATCACTTCTTACCCTAAACAACGTGTTTTGATACATAGTATTAGATAATACTAGACCATGGACTGGACGAGGTTTTAATTTCGTTCAGTTACCTGTTCTCGGTGAACTTAGAAAAGGAGCCAGTTGTTGGAATTGTACCACACAAATCATTATTGGACACATCTCTGCATGTGAATAACAGATTAATTATATTGTTTGTACACCTGACCAAAGACCAAAGAAAAAGTGATTTTTTTTTTTTATTTTTTATTTTGTTAAAAATTGTTGTCTTATTTTGAATTGACTACTTACAGCTTCTTTAGTTTTCCAAGCTTGCTAAGTTCCCTTGGTATTCTTCCTGTCAGCCTGTTGCTATTCAGACGCCTAAAAATCGGCAAAAACCAGGTAGATTTAATAGTACTAGATAGTGTCTGATCTGGTATTAAAGCGAAAGAAGTTTAAAATCAAATATGTTCGAGTACTTACAAGATTCTGAGTTTGGAGAGCTTGGCCAGAGATGGAGGGATGGATCCTGTGAGATTATTATGGTAAAGATCTAGGCTTACAAGATTCTTCAATTTTCCTAGTTCAGCAGGAATTGGACCCACAAAGCTGTTCATGTATAATTCCCTGTAAAGCGACACCAACTATATTAATTAACATTGCCATTGTGTGTCAGCAAAAAACTGAACTGTACCCGCTTACATTCACTTTTTAACGTTCATGATTCACTGCAAGGGACTGACTGACTCGGAAAAATGCTACTTGTACAAGTTTTTTTAACACATGGGGTTGCAGATGCTGAGGTGGCAAGATTTCTTTGGCTGATTTAACTTTTTTTCCTGTTCAAAATGGTGTGAAATCTTGTCAGGTCAGCATTTTGTAACCCCATCCGTTAAACCAGCCTGTACAGGTAGCACTCCCCTAGTGACTCGTCCCATCCAGTGGGATTAGGCCATTAATCGTTTCATGGTTTTTCAATCTCTGATTCTTAAGCATTTAAAGAATCTGTACTCACAAATATTGAAGACGCTCTAACTTCCCCAAATCAGGAACTAAATTTCCTGATAGCTTAGCATTTCCCAGGTCACTGTATAACATAGAACAATTAGAATCCTTGTATTTCTGAATTAGTAAAATGGCTGTCTCTCTGTCGTGTAGATTAGATTTATAAGCAAGAAGCTGATACTTACAGTCTGGTGACCCGGTTTTGAGCATCACAAGTGACATGAAACCAAGTACATGGATCCACCAGGGTCGGATCCCAGCTCTGTAAAACATTTTCCGGGTCGTGAACTTCTATCCTCAGTTGAAAAAGAGCATTCCCTGTTAACGAAAAATCACTTCAAAACAACTGCAAATCATAAAGAGAACAAACAGATCTAATATACTATCTCTCACCTTCTAAATTTGCATTTGCTGGCTCTAAAACAAGGAAAAGAAAAAGGTGAAAAAGAACCCAAATGGCCATTGTTGAAGCTCTGGCCTCTGGGGACTTGCAAGTGAAGCTTTTGCAGAGAGATTTTCCTGTTTCTTTTGAAGTATGAAAGTTTGCAGGGAATAAATCAAACACTTTGTTGGGAATTTATAGAGCCAACAAAAGGACCGACTAATTGTGGAACTAATTTTGCAGTTAAGGTCCCCATACTTTTCCAATTATAACACGTGAGTCCGGTCCCAGATAATTTTTTCAAGTACAAGTGAGCCATCATCACTGATAGAAATAGTGAACTCTCGAGTCTCACATGCTTTGCGTGTCATCTCTTATTTTAAATAGTTTGAAAAAGTTGAGAAGAGGAAAGAAACAAAATAGAATTCAAAAAGCGTAAAAATACATTGGCGGCTGTTTAATCATAATATTGACTGTTTTCATTCAATAAATAGAAATTAACTTGAACGTGAATTTTGTTTGTCGTTGTTTACCCATTTAACGGTTAGATATTAAAATAGAAATAAAAATAGGTGATTGCTTGATCACAACATCGACGATTTTCATTCAATATATAGAAATTGACTTGACTTTGAATTATGTTTGTCGTTAGAGGCTAGATATTCTATGCATAGCATTCAAAAAATATAAATAAAATTGGTAACTGCTAATCACAAGATTGACGAGTTTAACATAATAAATAGAAATTGACTTGAATTTGAATTGTGTTTGCCGTTATTTACCTGTTTAGAAATTAGATATTCTTCGCTTAGCATTCAAAAAGTATAACTAAAAATAGGTGACTGTTTGATCACAAGATTGACGATTTTCATTCAATGGATAAAAATTAACTTGAATATGAATTTTGTACACGTTTAACAATTAGATATTAAAATAGAATTCAAAAAGTATAAATAAAAATAGGCGACGCTTGATCATAACATTGAGAGTTTTTATTCAATAGATAAGAATTGACTTAAATTTTGTTTGTCGTTATTCATCCGTTTAATTGTTAGATATTTTATGCTTAGCATTCAAAAAGTATAAAAAAATGGTCTGTTGATCACAAGATTGAAGAGTTTCATATAATAAATAGAAACTGGCTTTAATTTGAATTTCGTTAGTCGTTATTTACCTATTTAATGGTTAGATATTCTATAGAGAGCAAAACGACAAAGAATCATTAAATACAATAACATTCGACATAAAGTAGATAATTATTCGGATTTTCTCATTTTCATTTAAAAAAAAAAAACATTTTTGCACAAATAAAAGTAATAAATCAAAAAAATATGATTGACATATCCTATGGACTGTCGGGGAACATCTCACACTTGTTTAAGTACATTGTAGGTGGAAATACCGACAAGTTAAAGAACATAAAGACCTTGGAAAAAGAAATATAAATAAATAATGGATTAACCATTTTTATACTTTGGAATTTCGAGTTTCTACACATCGTATCGATTGCAGTTTAGCTAGTAAAAGACTAATGCTTTCAATCTAATTTTTTACAACGAAAGAAAAATAGATGTTAATTTCTTAGACCACATGACTTTAGATACAAAAAATTAACAACCACTTGACACCAAAAACGTTCCAACAAAAATGTCAAAAAGGAATGTTGAGTGTAGCATGACATTTTTGCTGTCAAGTGGTTGCTGAATATTTGTATTTGAAGTCATGTGATTTAAGTACAAATAGTTGGTAGTTTAACTTTTGTAAGTTATCTGATTATGGTCTTATATTTTGTTGACAACTTGATAGATTTGAGTAGGTAGAAAGTGTTGACAATCAAGTGTCTTGTAAATTTATATATTCAGCAAGAAACAAAG
>CAIGRQ010207810.1:0-14869 GCA_903798375.1 Fraxinus sp. D2006-0159 | reverse complement strand
CCTTTATGATTTATATGGTTTCAATAGGTGTTCTGGTACTTGTTAATGGAGTGATCATGTTTGCATCTTTCATCGAGAGATATAATGGTCACATGAAGGGAATAGATTGGATCACTATCGAGAGAAGCTTTCAATTAAATTAGGAACATTGACCAATATGAATGATTTCAAATTGTCACTTTAATTATTACACTAAAAATGGAATAACAAGGGGGTTCGACATCTTAGCAATGCATCTCACATATTTAAAAAATACATTTACTTGCTTTCATTAGTTTAGTTGATAATTTAGGGGTTAGTATAAAAAAAATCACAAAAGTTGTTTGTTATTTGATTAAAGTTGCAATTAATCTTAACGCGACCAAACATGTAGTTCTCGTGGGTTCGACACTCTATTCACTACTTTATTATTTGTCTACGATCCCGTACACTTGCGAATTTTCAAAGGATCAGAGCCCAACCACATTAACTCGAGGATATTTTGGTCCAAGGAAAGTGCTTGAGATTATCTTGACCTCAAACACGAAGTCATGGGTGGTCAGGTTATACATCAATTGTACACATAAGTAGCTCTGTACATCCATGTTTGAGACTTGATGACGTTGCTTAAAATGCTCGAGGTTCGAGGATGAGATGCAAATTTCTCGAGGTTTGTGTAGATTGATCGAGGTCGAGGATTAGGGTGGAGTTGATAATCCCTCGAGTACATAGAATAGGCCATATCTCCCGACCCATGTTGTGATATCCTCTTTTGTAATGAAAACACTTTAATATTTGTAAGACATGTTTTGTTTGAATGAATGAATTTGATTTTCAGCTTTATTTTTGCCCAAGTGTTAATCCTAATGTTATAGAACTTTGGGTTAGGTTTGAATAACATCAACCTTGTATAAAATTTGAAAAGAAGGGGTAAAATTTTGAAAGGAATGGGGTTGGACCCCGACCTTGTATAAATTTGAAAAGAAGGGAATTGAATCCCAACCTTATTTAAAATTTTGAAAGGAAGAGGACTGGACCCCCACCTTGTATAAAATTAGAAAAAAAGGGGGTTGAACTCTAACCTTATTTAAAATTTTAAAAGAAAAGGGGTTGGACCCCAACCTTATTTAAATTTTGAAAGGAACTGTTGGACCCCGACCTTGTATAAAATTTGAAAGGAATGAGGTTAGACCCTAACTTTATTTGAAATTTGAAAGGAACGTATTGGACCCCGACTTTGAATAAAATTTTGAAAGGATGGGGGTTTGGACCTCGACTTTGTATAAATTTAACATATGATGCTTTATGGTCTTTGAGGTTAAAAGGTCGATTATTTTACTTAATGGTTTTTTAGAACTAATTTTGTAATATGTTTGAGGTGCTTGCACGTGGCAAGACTTGATATGATTGCACCGGACAAGGCTTGAGGTGCTTGTGCAGAAGAGAGAGAGAGAGAGAGAGAAAGAGAGAGAGAGAGAGAGAGAGAGGGACAAGGCTTTTAGGTGCTTGCATGGGACAAAGGCTTGAGGTGTTCACACAGGACAAGGCTTTTAGGTGCTTGCACACGACAAGACCTTAGGTGTTTGTGCGAGGNGGGGGGGGGGGGGGGGGGGGGGGGGGGGGGGGGGGGGGGGGACAAGGCTTTTAGGTGCTTGCATGGGACAAAGGCTTGAGGTGTTCACACAGGACAAGGCTTTTAGGTGCTTGTACACGGCAAGACCTTAGGTGTTTGTGCGAGGCAATGCTTGAAGTGCTTACTCGGGGCAAGGCTTTATGTGCTTGCACGGGGCAAGGTTTGAGGTGCTTGCACTGGTTAAGGCTTTTAGGTACTTGCACGAGGCAAAGCTTTTAGGTACTTGCACGCGCAAAGGCTTGAGGTGTTGGTGTGGGGCAAGACTTGAGGTATTTGCATGGGATTAGGCTTTTATGTGCTTGCATGGAGCAAAGCTTGATGTGCCTGCATGGGGCAATGCTTGATGTGTTTCCACGGGACAAGATTTGAGGTGTTTGCTTGGGGCAAGGCTTTAACAGCAATACAAATGGAAAAATTGACTTTATTGGGATAAGATTTCATCGACTACTTAATTGAACGTAACTTGACCTAACTAGGAATTAAATATGGGCAAGCAGACCCGACCAATCAAATAATAAAAATAAGTGGGGACATGAAAGCCCGAGAAAACACTTGGAAGACTCTTGTACTTCAGTTGTATGGCATTGACCAACTAAACAATAACATTGATCATACTTGTTGTGACAGATTATTTCCTCTGACTTATGAGGTATTTCCCTTATTATGATCATTCCTCGAATGCTTGTCTTGACCGACATAAGCTCATAGGAATACCTCTTGATCAGAGACTAGATCTAGCGCTTCAAGGTTTTGAATGTCTCTGTGGTATACTTGTGGCTTAGATGAGATTCACAATACTTGTTTTTATCTTTGGTGTCAGAAGGGGACCGCATCGTCGAAGGCCATTTAAGTTCCTTGAAGTTCTTGATCTCCATCAAAATGCTAGATCTAGAGGTATTCAGATGTGTAAATAACGTTGGTGATGCGTCATGCTTCTGTTTAGCCTGAGTACTATTTTGTCATATGTTGGACTCGTGTTGTCTCTTGTGTTCGGGCTTTTCAGAGGTCAGGTCGACCACATTGGATAAATTGTTTCCTCCATGTTGATATATTTTTTACCTCGGGTAAGTAGCTCGATCACAAACTTTGGTAGAGTTTTTGACAAGGATATTTTGAATGATTCACGTCTTACAACATGTGTAAGGGCTGAGATGACAGCTCTAATATGTAGGTCAGGTATTTGGAGTCTTTTTGAATTAAACCTCGTTATAAAATCACGTAGGCGTTCGTTTTTCCCTGGTGAAGCTGCATGAGGGATGATGCGGTCTTCTTGATGAGTTTACTACTTGCAAAGAAAGTAGAGAATTTGTTAGCCAAATCTGAGAATGAGGTAATGGAATTAGGTTTTAGGGTAGAGAACCAATCCCTAACAACTGTTACTTAGGGTTTTTGGAAAAGCTTTGCACATAATCGGGTCGGTGCAACTTGCAAGTTCATGATATTCGTGTACTCATTGAGGTGGTTGATTGGGCTAGTGATTCCATCAAACTCCTTTATGTGGGAGTATTTGAATATGTCTGGTAAAGGATAGGACAAAATCTCGAAAGTGAAGGAAGTGTTAGGGGTGAAACATGTTGACCCCTAGTATTTTGAAGTGGACCAACGTAATCCATCTTGGATGTTCATGACGAGTTCGTTTGAATCCATGGTAACAGACCTCGAGGCTGAGGTCACGGAAGTATGCCGAGGTTCCGACACTCCCAGTATCAAGGATGGGGCGTGGATCACGAGCTCGAGCATCGACCATGAACTAGTCCATGGTGCGGCGCTAGATGTAGATTCTATTAACCAAGCAACTAAGTCAATGGAGCAACTTGTTAACGAAGCTCTTCAAATTCTCCAGAAGTAACAACTACTGGTTGGGAGGTTGATATTCCTGAGGATTTCTCACATAGCGATGGAAGATCCTCGAGGGGAGGGAGGGGGGTTGATTAGGAGTTGATAAGCTTGCTGAAAGGTGTCCTGAACATGTGTTAACCATGACTTTTGGTAGAGAATCCACAAACGGCACAAATGATGCTACCAAAAATTTGCACCTAGAAAATTCCGAGCTTGATGACGTAAGATGAAATCAAATAGAATCTTCAATACTTGAAACAAAAGCGTCGAGGTGTATTATCATCGCCCCTCTAAATCTTAAGTTAGCGAGAATGAGTTTATGCAAACGTTTATGAACTGAAATTATACAAAAGTGTACTTGGATAATGAACAAATGATTTGTATTTATAGAAGTTGGCAATGCAATTCTAGTAGAATCAGGTCACTTGAATGCCTTTTTCTTATTTGAGTAGTGCTACATGTACCAAATTATCTACATAAAATTTTACCTAATCGTTCTACAGGCGCCCTCCCAATAGAGGGCCGTCACTTGGCGATTAAGTAAAACTTTAGGTAAAAAATTGTACATAAAAATTTTTCCTTCTTATTTAAGAGTCCTGAATGAGGTAAACATTGGAGTTCTACTATAAGGGTGCGTTTGATTGTGATGATGAAATTTGTATGGAAATAGAATAAATTTTAGACTTATTTGTATGGAAATTATTAATTAAATGTGTTTGATTGATTTAATTTTTAGTTTAAAGAATATTATACTTATCCATTTTTATTGGTGGGTAGATGAGAGAAAATAGATAAATAAGAGAGAGAGAGAGAGAATTATCTGAAAAATAAAAATCACTCATCTCTAAAGAAAATATTTTCCTTATTTTTTTAAGAAAATATGGTCACATGATCAAAAGTTGAAATATATTTTTTATGGAAAAAATTATCAATCAAGCACCCCAAAAATAGGAATTTAGAGTGAAAAAAAATAATATTTTTCATGAAAAATAAAGTCAATCAAACACACTACAACGGTAAAATCAATCATAGTTGGCTGACGATAAAATTGTAGAGATGAAGTCCTTTTAGATTTGGTAACTTGAAATAAAGAGAGAGGAAATGGTACGAGGGCTCCTGATGCCCAAGAACCTCAAGCCTGAGGTCGTTCTAGGATTATGATCTCGAACTCGTAGGTTGTCGGGACGTACATAAATTGTACACGGTGATATTCATTTAAAGTGTTATTCACTCCGTCTCAATTATATAGACTGAGTTTCTTTTTTCTCTTATCCCAAATATATAAGCCCGTTTTCTAATGTAGAATATTTTGTTGTGTTCATTTACCAATATATTCTTATTAAATTTTTCTCATTTAATATGCCAACTTTTTGAAATCATCCAAATACACATATTTCTCACTTCTTAAAAGCATGGAACAACTCTCATTTCTTCTTTTTCTTCAAATTCTTAGCAAAAATTAATTTTTCAATAATATTAAAAAAACTTTTTTAATTCATGTGAAAAACGAAACAAACCTATATAATTGGGATGGATAGATGAGGCATTTTAAAGAGTTTATCTACTTGTACATAATTTTTTGTACATCAAGATATCCGCCCTCTCATATGAGGGTGGAACCCACTTGAATACCTCCATGTGAGGGGGTGGACACTTGATGTACACAAAATTATGTATAAATAGCAAGACTCCATTTTAAAACCCCCGGAAGAAAGACAAAACGACGTCGACTCAGATCCAAGTCTCAAATTTACGAATCAGTGCCCCCAATACAACAGATCTGTGTACCATTAATATACATACACCACGATATATGTAATATATATTTGTAAATACACAGATATTAATATATGGCGAAGCAATCGTCGACGGGATTGATTTCAGTTCAGAAAAAATGGCCATTGATAATAATTCTGCTATGCTCCACTGCTATTGTGTTTTTCATCAGAGCCTCTTTTGATTCTTGCAATTCTCAAAATTACATTGAGAACAACAAGATCAATGCTGAAATGCACTCATTTCAGTCTTCGAGAACCGGAAAAGGAAGTGCCGAAACTGAAAATCCACTCAGTTTCATGAAATCAAAGCTTGTTCTTTTAGTCTCCCATGAGCTCTCCCTCTCCGGTACCGCTCCGCTCCATTTTAACTCTACTCGCTCTTATTTTTATTTAATTCTAATAGTGAGTTGATTGGAAGTATAATTAATGTGACTGTTAGGAAAATAAAATTCTTGGCAAATAGTGTTTATTGATCTAAAGTTTGTCTTCAACAAATTTAAGGAGTTCGGTAGGTAGGGAATATTGGAAAATGAAGGTAAAAAACGATGGCAATGTGCAGAGCCGTGTGTTCTTAATTAAGAGTTTTATGTGAAGAATTTTGTTTCAGCTTTATTTTGTCTAATGTACTTGGTGATGCAAATCCTGAAAATTTAGCTTGGGAAAGTGCTTCAGTTACCTCGTGAATTTCTCTTGGAAAATACCAGTAGTTGCTGCTATGCCATAATCGGTTGCTAACTTCTGTTAATTGTGTCAATATTCGCTGATGCTAGTGATTATGGTTTTCATCTAAAATCGAAAAGATTCTTCTTTTTTTTTTCGTGTTCTACCTTAACACCATATATTTTAATACAATTGTTAATTGTTTCACTAAATGACATATCCTTTTTTTTTTCTTGGGTCCAAAAAAGGATTGAAACTAATGAGATCCATTTGTCATTCATCATTTAATGCACGAGAAAGAATGATGAAAAACAACTTTCCGTGTCCTCACAGGAGGGCCTTTACTATTGATGGAACTCGCATTTTTGCTAAGAGCTGTCGGTACCAAAGTTGTTTGGATTACTAATCAAAAGCCAACTGAGCTGGATGAAGTGGTTTACAGTTTGGAACAGAAGATGATGGACAGAGGAGTGCAGGTAAATGAGGTCCATTTCTTTAGATGTAAATAAAAATACATGAGCAACAGGGTCAATGTCGTTACTGTGGGTTTTCTCATTCATTCAGGTATTATCTGCAAAGGGCCAGGAAGCTGTTGACATGGCTCTTAAAGCTGATTTGGTCATTTTAAATACTGCTGTGGCTGGGAAGTGGCTGGATGCAGTTCTCAAAGAAAATGTGCCTCGTGTAGTTCCAAAGATTTTGTGGTGGATTCATGAAATGCGAGGGCATTACTTCAAACTGGAGTATGTTAAGCACCTTCCTCTTGTTGCAGGTGCCATGATAGATTCACACACAACAGCAGAGTACTGGAAGAACCGGACTCACGACCGTCTGGGGTATGTTGATGCCCCCACATTTACTATAACAGCATGCTGTTCTGTTTATTTCAGGACCTTCATAACATTCTTGTTGTATGTGTGTATGAAAGAGATTGTGCTCCTCATGTGCTAATATGAGTGGCCTATAGTCTTCTTTAAACAAATTCTGGGTAGAAAATTATTTGTTTGCTCTTACTAGACCTTCATAATTCATAGATGTTGGTTATTATTGCGTACATATATCCTCCTCTGTTGTTTTTCTACTTATTATTAAAGAAAAGCTGGTGCACACTTCTTCGGTTCTTCCACATACTAGCTTTACTGCTGCAACAGGCATCTTTAATATTTTCGAGGCACAAATGTTTTCTGATGGCCTGGGTGCCGCATGGAATTTTTTAACATCCAGTTGTTGCAGAAGATAATGCTATAACTTCTATAATTTATGCAACAAAAGTTGGTGTAAAATCTATCTAGCAGTCCACATATGCTAGGTCACATGCACTATTATATGTGTGTGTTATGGCCGCAGTTTGAATTATGAGATTGCCTCAAGTGCAGACTTCCAAACAGGCAAACAAGAATACATAGCCTTTTACATGCTGAAAATTCACCCAAGCTCTTGTTCTATCTAGGTGTATGCATATATTGATATATGTATTATTGTTTAAGATTATGTGTTCGATTCTTTTTAATACCATGCACACAATTGGATAAAAGATCTTTTCGATTTAATATATAACTGCCAGGTAAACTGAATGATTAATTCAAGATAACACAGAACCAGGGTCCCTACTCTCACTGTGGCAACTCCACCCTTCCCTGCAGACCTTGAATATGAGTTTTGCACATCCATTTCTAGTTTCTTTCAGTGGTTTTACATGGGGTGATAGGTAAAAACTGTCTTTCACGTTTGATGCAGGATTAAAATGCCGGACACCTATGTTGTGCACCTTGGAAATAGCAAAGACTTAATGGAAGTAGCCGAAGATAGCGTGGCAAGAAGGATCCTTAGAGAGCATATTAGGGAATCAGTTGGAGTGCGAAAAGATGATCTTCTCTTTGCCATTATCAATAGTATGTTTTCAATTATGAAATAATAAATTTGTCTGTGCATAGTTGTTTTGGCAACTAATAGTATGTATTTAGCTATATGATATCACATTCAAACCTGCTTTGCTGGTGCCTAGTTCAGTTGGGTTGAAGTTGCAGTCTTTCTTTGTCACACTTGTGGGATTTTCATTTCCAAATAGTCTGTGTTTAACTTGACTTTGCATGTAAATCATCGGAAAGGTCTCATGCATAATCCTGTGCAAGATCTGTGAATCAAGCCTGTACTCTTTCTCCCACCTGTCTTCTTTCGTCCTGATAAATCTTAGCCCGCTACATATGAAGGGCTACCTTTGGACATCAGCTAGTGGTAATATATTTTTGACATGGATACAAAATCAAACAACTCTGTGCAAAAGTAGCAAAGGCATGATACAAAGTGTAGGAGAAGAATGTCAGCTGCAGAGTAGGTGATTGCATCCCACCAAACTGTTTCTTTTCCTTGAAATTTATTTGACCGATAGAGAAAGTGATAGAGTTGGCTATCAGTGCATTATTATTCAAGAAGGGTAAAAATAAAAATGAACTAGTTCCTTTGTCCTTTGTATTTACGATGTATGCTATCTATAAGACTATAACAAATAATATACAGTTGTCATTACAGAATCCTAACCTAATTTTTCCTTTTTAACTGATAAAGACAGTTTTTGGAAGCAAATTAACCTAGTATAATCCTTGAGTTACTGGGTTTCATTGTCTGATTTAATACTTTACCGATTTACCAGAAGGTGAATTTTGTTTTGACCTTTCTCCGTATTAAACACGAGAGAAAAGGAGTTGATTTTTATTTGCAGTATGTTCACCTTGTATTTGTAAATAGAATGGATTACATGGTTCCTGAGCAAAATTATATGAAACTACTGCAGGTGTTTCTCGTGGGAAAGGTCAGGATCTATTTCTTAGATCATTCTATGAAAGTCTGCAACTCATACAAGAGAAGAAACTGCAAATGCCACCAATACACGCAGTAATAGTGGGAAGTGATATGAATGCCCAGACCAAATTTGAAACTGAACTGCGTAACTTTGTGGCGGAGAAGAAAATTCAGGATCGTGTTCACTTTGTTAACAAAACTCTGAATGTAGCTCCATATCTGGCATCCATTGATGTACTTGTTCAAAATTCTCAGGTACTTTGTTAATTTATAGATCTGATTCCATATTGCATTCTTTTATCATTTTCTAACATGACTCATATTTCCCCCTGAACTTGCTGTACTAACGCATATTATCATTTCCCTTCTCCCTCTCCCATTATAGGTCATTATGTTGCTCGCCTTCTTTGGTAATAACATTCACTGTTGTATTTTTTTCCTTTTAACGTTAATTTCCCAAATTTTTATACTAAGGTGCTCAGTTGAAAATAAACTCTTCAGAAGCGCCTTTGAAACTTCATTAGTTCCATTCACTTATGAATGCAGGACATTTGTCCAGTATTGGCTACTACTAGTCAATTTTGTCTATTAATATTTTGAGTGTCATGAATTTTCCATTCTCAAAATATAGTTAGTGCTTATTTGTCTCCCATTATGGGAGAAGGAATGATGTTTTGAATAGTATTTTTTGGAGAATGTGTGGTTAAAATTGAAAGAAACTTTATTGGTTTGTGTGTAGAATATTTTATTATTTGAATGTGTGGTGGAAATTGATTGCTGTAGAAAACAATGTTTTGAAAAATGGTAGACAAACAGGGGCTTAATAGCTTGAAAAGAAAGGGTCGCCTTTAGAAGTGCTGAATTTGTCCTTCAGGGATTCATGGTGATTTCTCTATGCTTTAAAACAGAAATCAATTCCTTCTGTTGTGTTATTTGTTTGGCAGTACATTCACTCATGGTACATAGCAGTCAGTGATTGGGGAAGAGAGAAAAATAGACATGAGAATAGATATGGCGACAGGAAAGGAATGTTATCCGGCTGCAAGGATGACACTATTTTAACCCCTCCCCCCTCCTCCAAATTAAAATATAAATAAATAAATAAATAAAAAGAAATAGAACCCTGACAACCAGTAAAAATAGGGGGAAAAATGAAATTTTATGGGATTTATGCTTGAGATTAATCTTAGGTTCCACATACTGATTAAGTCTAACATTTTATGCAGGCACGGGGAGAGTGCTTTGGGAGGATTACCATTGAAGCTATGGCTTTTCAGCTGCCTGTATTGGTAAGCCTTTGATTTTTGCTATTCAATTATGGTGATCTACATGCTTCATACTTCAATGTACTAAATACACATATTAGTGCATTAAGTATTTTTAGGAAGTGTTTATAAACGGTTTAAATTATAAATAGATAGAAATGATTGGTGGCTAAGTGGGTTATACTAGTGGCTCCCACGAAATGTGTGGATGAAAAGTGGTTTGAGCAATTATAAACAGATTATAGAGCCTGTTTGGTAAAGGTTAAAATCGAATTAAAATTGAAAAATTAGTCGTTATTATTGACTTTTATTGGACGAATGGAACCCAATTACAGCCATATTTTCAATTTTAATTGGATTTTAATTGTTACCAAAGAGGCTCTATAACATTAGCCAAACATGGGCCAAATCTTTTGTTTCTTTATGCTACAGAACCTCTCTCAAAGCCTTTCTGTTTTCATATGCCTATTATGTTACTGATTCAGCTTACAAATTGGGAGATCTATGGTTTCCATGGGGATCCGGGTGTCAATTATAATACATAAATTTGACCATAGTTTTTCGCCTTCTTCTCTCCACCAATCCCCAAAGACATGCACGAGAAAATAAAATAATTATAATATACAGCCTATTCGATAGGTAAACCTAGTATATTCTCTGCGAATGAACCACTTTATACCAGGAATGATCATCAATTTATTTATTTATTTTTATAAAATGGTAGAACACACTTACTTCAGGAGCTGGATTGGTTCTGTTGATTCTCTCTCTCCAATACTTTAGAGCATGACTACCTGTGCTCCTCGTTCTTTTTTCACACTTACCCATGCACGTCTTGTACATTTCAGGGGACCGCAGCTGGAGGTACTATGGAGATTGTTGTAAATGGAACCACTGGGTGGCTGCATCCGGCTGGAAAAGAGGGCATAAAAACACTTGCAAATAACATTGTTGAGCTAACCACAAATGTTGAGACGAGGCTGGCAATGGGGAAAAAGGGATACAAAAGAGTTAATGAAATGTTTCTGGAACACCATATGTCTCATAGGATATCTTTGGTTTTGAAGGATGTTTTGAAGAAGGCCAAAATTAAAGCTTAGCTCAAAAAGGTTATATATTTTCTCTCTTTTCTTTTCTTTTTTTTTTTTCCCCTTTCATTTCTGAGTAGAAGGGAATGCAAATAGAAATCCCACTCACATATGACACTTGTTTTTCCTTGCTTTGTACCGTATTGACTGGGAAAACTGTTTGTTGATAGTGTATGAAATTCTCACAATTTGTTGCATTTTTTGTGGGAGATTCTGTAAATTTTCTCATTTATTCTTTATGATGACTCCTTTCTTGAGCCTCACCCAAGTAAACAGTATATTATGGCACTTTCTATTTGATTGAAAGTCCCCTGAAAGTGTGTGCGAATTTGTATGTATTTATACATTTAGCCTCTGATCTATTATTTTTAAAATACATTTTTCTCTATTCTTTTTAATCAAACATTCTTCAATAAAATAATATTACACGTAAATTCAAATTTTTTTTCTTATTTTTTAACCACATATTCTCTATCAATCAGCTATTCCAATCTGCATTCTTACAATAAAATGGGGGCTCAAACAGGTCCTTAATAAAAAAAATTTACCTTTGAAAATTAAGTATATATTATAGTTAAAATCTACAACTTTGGAGCATTAAAATTGAAGTTGACAAACATAAATTCAATACTTTAAAGGAGCCAGTCACTTCCTTTTCTTAATTTGACACCAATTCTCATGCAGCCAAACTCTAAAGATGTTAGTTCACCCATCAATTCAATACAGAGGCTTATATTTCCATTTTAAGTTGTGGGTTACGTTTGACTTTGCTTAAAATCCAACAAAAAGCCTAAATTGGCTTCTTCTTAAGACTTTTTGAGTAGTGTCAAAGAGTGATACCGTCTAAACACGCTTGTTTCTTCTCATAAAACTAAACGAAAAAAAAAAAAAAAAATCAAAATTAACTTCTTCTCAGTATTTTTGAGGAGTACCGAGTACCAAGAGTAATACCTTCTAAACATTCTAATTTCTTTTCCAAAAAAGTAGCAAAGTCAAACATATTTTTAAGACCTTGAAATCACATGTTTCAAACGGGAAGTGCTACAAGTACATAGGTGGTGCCATAATACTCCAATAGGGGGCATCATGGACACCATTATGGCATTGGGCTCCAATAGGGGGATCGGGAGGCACTATATGTCCATTATGGACACCACATATGTACAAGAAGAATAACCTGTTTCAAAATACGTAAAAAGTACATTCGACTATTTTAGCACATCAAGAGCTCGCTAACAATTGAGCTCTTCTTTTTCACTTTTCAGAATTCTTCTTCTCATTAATAATATTGTTTTGCCTCTTAATCTCGTGATAATGGCCTTTTTAGATGTTCGTTGAAGGTACTTTAAATAAATTCGTTTAACGGTTTAAGTGATACTCATTTATGAAAATTCTACACTTGTCGGATTTTGATTAAAAATAAATATAAAAAATGAATCCGTCTAGCAATCAAATGTGGACTTTCGAATCCTTTTTGCCAGTTCTTGTAGTCTATCAACGCAACTTTTCATAGATATTTTACGAAAAAAGAAAAAGATAAACCCGAAAATATTCGTCGGGAACATAAAAAAACAACATTTATATTTTCATTGTTAGATGTGAAATTTTTTCCATTGGACTTAGGGCTGAACAAAATTTTCGAATCGAACGGTTCTTTTTAAGTTAAATGCCCCCAACGGGTATCAAAATCGAGAATCGACGTGTTTGGTTCGAGTCTCGATTCTAGACCAAGAACCCAAGACCCGAATAAGAACATAATCTCCCTAATTTTTTTTTTTATCTTAAATAAGTTAATTTTTTTTTAAATAAATTTGCCAAATAATTAATTTGGTCCAAACCCAAAATGTGATTTTTACTATTTCTAATTTTCAATCAAACCCAACTTAATCAAATTGACCTAAGTTTTACCAAAATCACTTATTATACTATAGTGTAGTTTCTGTCGTTCTATTATTGTGAACTCGCCATTTTCATCTTCCTGTGATTTTGACAATTAAATCTATGAAGAACAAAACAAAGAGGGGCGCAAAAGATATCATGAGATTGTACTACGTTATTTTGTAAGAAATATTATTAAATATGTCATAGTCTAATTAATGTAGCGTTGCTGTAATATAAAAGAATTTAATTATTGTACGAAACTCGTGAATCGAAAGAACCGAATCGAACTAAACCGAATGGAACTGAACCCGAATGGTTCCATAATTAAATTTGAATCCAATGGTTCCATTTACTAAATACCCGAAAATTCAAGTTCGGGACCATGCGACTATGGTGCTATGGATAGTCATGGAAAGATAATCATCTATTAACTACAAAAATTATCTATATAGAGATCTCATATTTGAAATTGATATAAGGCCCCCAAAATATCAGCCCTATTGGGCATGTGTGGGTGGAAACATACTTTCGGACCATGAAGATATTGTAAGATTGGACTTTAGAAGATCGAACTTGCCAATTGCAATGATTGTCAATACAAACCACCTTCGGGGAGGTTGTATTGGACTTCTTCACTTTCAACTGAATTTTTTTTAGCTTAAGCATAAATGTACTAATTCTAGTAGTCTTGTACTTGGTTAAATTTCGACAATTGCTATAATTTATGTACTTTTTGTGAAGCAATCTCGAATTTTGGTCAGCAAATTCGATTTAAGGCAAGTGAAATTGAAATTTGCTTTGACATCTCAATATTTATACTTTAACCCTGTTTGAGCCACATTATTTGCACAAGAATGCATTTTTTTTGTTTAATATGATGTAGAATATGTGATTAAAAAAAATTTTTGATGTGATGAAAAATATTATTTTATTGAAAAATGTGTAATTGAAAATGAGTAGAAAAATGAGAATGAAAAAAAATAATATGGCTCAAACAAGGACTAAACTCAAGATTTATAAAGCAATCTCAAAATTGGTCAGCAAATTCAATGTAAGGCCAGTGAACTTGAGATTTTCTTTGAAATCTCGTTATCAATACTGTAAACTCAATATCTGTGAAGCAAGAAAAATGATGTAAGTAAATGAAGAAAATTATAGAACTTTTTCCAGAATTTTTAATTTTTCTCACATGAGTAGGCGCCACATGAATTAAATATTGTTAATAACAATGGGCGCCATTTGTTGTGTGTATTCCGTCAATTTTCTGTAAAAAATTCCCTATACCCATAGCTTGATTGGTGAAGCAATCTCTAAATTTGGTCACCAAATTCGATGCAAGGCCAATGAACTTGATATTTACCCTAAAATATGGATATCTGTATTGTAAACTTGGTATTTGGATTATTAATTCATAATTTGCCCAGAATAATCGAGATATAGCTCTGCAATTTGGCCTAGTACTCGACATGTTGCCACCAAACTCGATATTTTCCTAGCAAACGACCCAAATTTGATTTTTTTTAAGTTCTCTACTTCTTGATTTTCAAATTACCCTAACCAACTATACTATAGTATTGTTACATTTCAGGCTTGCCATAGAATTCGACTGTGAAGATCTGAAAATTAAGTCCTTGTTTGATTTGGTTAAAAAAATTAGATTGTTAGTAAATTTTGGTAAAAGTTAGTGAAATGTATAATTGAAAAATTATGAATTCCATAAATATGATTGAAAATGAGTTTTTCAAAATTGGAGCCAAACATGGAATAAATGGATCCACAACTAAGATGGGAAAATTTGATTTTTATTAATTGCGTGTTCGGTATAGCTCAAAATCCAATTAAAATTGAAAATATAGCCGTTATTGGGTCTCACTCGTCTAATAAAAGTCAACAATAACGGCTAGTTTTTCAATTTTAATCTCTACTAAATACCCTCTAAATGTTTGG
>CAIGRQ010207705.1:0-16104 GCA_903798375.1 Fraxinus sp. D2006-0159 | reverse complement strand
CAAAGGTAACAAAATAACGCATTTAATGACTTAAATATGATGCGTGTAGAACACTCATCAATATGCTAGAGGGTCGAGCTTGACCATGCTCTGTCTATCCTTCTCTAATACCTCGAAGTATGTCTGACCCTCATTAAAGCTTTTGGTGCTCGAGAGTCCACCGAGGACTAAAAGGGTGGTCGATGTCTTGGGGTTGAATAAAAAAATATTTGGATTTCTATCCTTTAAGAGAGCTCGGCATTTTGGGGGCTTTATAAATTCTCATCGGGAAGATAAATATACAAAGCAGTTAAAACCAAGGAGAGTCTTCAGCTCGAAGATCATCTTGTACAGGTCTAACCTCAGGACGATGGACAAAAACCTACATGTTATGAAAAAGTAAACGAGCAACGTCCATCCATTTGGAACAAGTTGCCCGGGGCACATATCGTGCTCGACCAAAAACTCGATGAAGAAGGGATGGAGGAGCCACCTAAATCCCCTCTTGAGTGCCTCCCTAAAAATGGTTATTTCACTCTCTCGAGCACTAGTGACTCTGCCTTAGCCCCAGGAAGACGAGCGTCGCACGAAGGCATTACCCCAAATTCTCGAACTATTTCTATGACTTCGTACTCCTTATACCTACTACGTAAATCGAGAAAGGAAAGGGCAGGGTGGCTATCAATGGGAATGGCGAAGAGAATAAGAGAATAACCCTCTTCAGGCGTTGAGCCTGAACCTGAGGAACTACTACTACTAGACATCTTCAAAAAATAAAAACTTAAATTATTTAAAGGGCACGAGCTCTTACCTTAAACTTAAACCTGAGGTGGTCCGAGGAGTGTTTGAAGAGTGAAGATTGACAAATGAGGTGTGGTAGGGAGGTATTTATAGGATTTTGAAGAATGTAAAAGGGCTTCAATCTTGGCCCTTGAACCCAGACGCAGCACGCAGGGCAATCATTAGCTCAAGATCAAGGCCACGTATCGGCCATTCAATAGGACCCTTACCGACCTACGAGTCCTCAGCACCATCCAAAGGGCTGGTCAGTCCTATTTCAAACACTGATCAGTCCAACCTCAAAGCCTGATCAGTCCCATTTTAAGGTAGATCAATCCCATTCTCAAGGCTGATCAACCCCATTTCAAAGCTGAAGAGTCCATCTTTCAAGGCTGATCAGTCCCATTGCCAAGACTGACCGTTCGTGTTTCCAAGGCTAATCATGCTCACTAAAGACTAGTTGTTCCTATTAAGGTTCAATGTGCATCACATCCTAGAATCTCGAGCATGAGGCTTTAGCATGGATGAACGAAGGCTAGTAATGATCACAATATAGGAGGCTAGTCCGAGGAAGAACCCTGAGGAGTTCGGGGTCATTTTGGCCATGACCCTCATGATCTCCTCGGTCATGTCTATTAATAAGATCGAAGAGATTACGTAGATTGAAGAAGATTACACCCGAAATTACGAGGATATTCTTTTGTGTGTGTGTGTGTGTGTGTGTGTGGTATCAGAGCCATACCTATAAAAATAGTCGCTGAATTTTTAATTTCTTGGTGGTCAAAATTACGTTCCAGATTTCTCTGGCTGCAAGATTTCAATAGGTGGTTTTATGTTTTATGGTTGGCCGATTTCAATGGGTTCGTTTTGTGTTGGGCCATAATTAATTAGGCCGTAATTATTGGTAGGTTGTGTGGCTACTAGAATTGGACACATTTCATTAGGCTAATAACTAGTAAGGTTCATTCTGGGATTTGATCTGTTTGGGAATTGATCTCCAATTGGGACAAAATTAATTGGCCAATAATTAGTGGGCTTTAATTAATTTTAGGGTTTTCAACTTGTAAGTTTTGGTGTAGACTGATTTTATTTTGCTTGATCTATTTGCGATACAACATCACATCCGTTGAAGCTTTTTGTGTTAAATTTATGGTGAAAATTTTTTTGATATGGGAATTTCAATTCTACATGTTTTTGAAAGGGAAGAAACTTAGGGATCATATTGATGGGACCTCTAAAGCACCTGACGATGTGAAAGATCTCATTGCGTGGGAAACAAAAGATGCTTGTATTATCTCTTGGATCTTGGGATCTATAGAGGCACACATGGTAAATAATTTACGGGTCTTCGCTATTGCTAAGGAGATGTGGGAATACTTAAAGTGCATTTATTATCAGGACAGTAATGCGAAGAGATTTCAGTTGGAATTAACTATATGATAAGTGTATTTTGTATACTTATCTAGGCTATGATATTAGAGTATTTGTTAGTGATTTGGATGAATTATAGCTTAGTTTTATGTTAATTATTTTTGTTAGATTGAACCCAATGCAAATTGGTGGATTTGGAAGAAAAGAACTGAAAACGTGCGAAAACTAAGGAAATTTAAAGTTTGGAGACCAAAGTGTAAACATCCAATAGTTGATTTGAAGCACAAAACGATGATTGAAGATCATATATGATCAATTTGATGCAACCGGAGGTCAAAGGAGTGAAATATAGTAGAAGTTTTTTCACAAATCAATTTCCAGCCGAAGAAGTTATGCTACGAATTTTTAACCTCAACTTGAGACAATTTTTCGGATAGCAAACATTCAAATTGGAAAAGTTATTTTCAAGAATAATTGTAACCCTTTGAATTACCTTTCCAAATCATTTTGAATTACCTCAATCGGATACTTGAAGAGAAAGTTATGGTCAAAATACCAAAAGCTGCTCATGGACAAACCTGCTCGCGAGGCATTTTATTTTCCCCAACCCGAGAGCCCTTTGGTTCTAAGGAGTGCGTACAGCAGTTATACCGGTGCACGCGCACGGGCATTTTTGCAGACGAATTTTTAGTTTCCTTTCGCGATTCAAACTCTTTTGAAAACCAAATTGGACGCGATATCAACCTATTTTCTGGCTTTTGTAAATAGAGAACAAGGGATGCACATTGAAAAAAACTCTCTTGCCTCATCATATAAAATATTATCATCAAATTCATTAAGAACAAGAGGCTAATTGCTATATTTTGGGAGAGAATATCAAGCCATAGCAAGGAATTGAAGGTCAATTATATCAAGATTTTGAAGAATTCATCATTGGGCTTAAAGATCAACTTCTTTTGATTTATTTCATGATCTAAGTGATATTTTTCTATCATTCTTCTTGTAATTTATATATCAACATGCTAGGCTAGGTCTGTTTTTATATTGGATGAAGATGAACCCTANGATTCACAATAAGTTTAAAATGTAGTAAAATTAACATATGTACAATAGGTGTTATGAATAACATTTATCACATGTACAATCATATAAATAATTAATGCATTCTAATCATTCGAATTCAGACTAGGAATAGATTTGGGTCGTGACTAGTATATATTTAATTTATCTTGGAAAATAGAATTAATTACAATAGAGTTATCGATTGTCAAGAACGTATGAACAAAACTAGATTACAAATCAAGAATTGAAATAGATAGCAATAGGCAGATACAAGATCCAATATAATCATCCATAAATTGATAAAAGTCACATATTTACCGCTTTCTTAGATTAATTTAACATAAAACATAATCAAACTCTCTTTTGTTTACACAATTTGAATTTCGTACATAACTAATAAACTTGAATTAAATTTATTCCCAGTGGGACGATATCTCTTTATTCATCAATTCTATTATTCGTCAACGATCCCATACGCTTGCAGGTTTTGCACGAACACTATACTCAAGGCAAACTTAATATTGAGCAATACTATTTTGGTTTTCTGAATTTGTGGAGTGAGTACTCTGGATTAGTTTATGCTAAGGTCCCTATGATAGCCTCATCAGCACTACATGAGATTTAGGCGGTTAGTAAGCGTGATCAATTTCTTATGAAATTGCGACTCGAATTTGAAGTAGTTCAAGCGGGTTTATTAAATCGTGACCCAGTTCCTTCATTGGATGTGTGTCTGGGTGAAATTTTACTTGAGGAGCAACAACTGGCAACCTAAGCTCATATTGGTGCATATTTTTCCTCATCTAACGTGGTCAACGTTGCATATGCTGCCAAAGGACGACGAAAGGGTAAACTTTAGTGTTTCTACTCAAGGATACAGTCATATTACTCGTAACTGTCCTCAGAAAGTCTGCAATTACTGTAAGCAATCAAGGTATTTCATCAAGGACAGTCCCACTTGACATCCAAAACAGACAGCAAATGCATTTCAAGCTAATGTTCAAGGTATTACTCCAACTGTTCCATAAGCTAGCACCAGTCAAAACGTCGTTGTCCCAGAAATGGTTCAACAGATGATTGTCTCTGCCTTCTTTGCATTGGACTTACAAGGTAAGGGTCAAGTTGTTACTTCTCATGGGTTTGTTGATTCAGGGGCATCAAATCTGCATAGGGCTTACAAGGTAAGGGTCAAGTTGTTACTTCTCTTTGATTTGTTGATTCAGGGACATCAAATCATATGACAGACAATACTGACTCTTTGTATAACATTCGACACTATACTGGTACCCAACATATTCAAATTTCTAATGGGAGTACCCTTCCAATTACTATTGTTGGTGACATTGGATCATCTTTTGATAATGTTTGTCTCTCTGAGCATATCTACTAATTTGATTTCAACTGGTCAATTAGTTGATAATAACTTTGATGTACGTTTCTTTCATATTGGTTGTCTTGTACAGGATCAGTGATCGAGGAAGGTAGTCACGAAGGGGCCTGAAATCGAAAGATTGTTCCCATTACAGTTTATTATTCCTGCTGCTATGTCGTTAGCTGGTATTGATGTTGGACTTAAACATGACATTTGGCATAAACGATTAGGTAATCCCAATGTTTTAGTTTTATCTCATTTGTTGAATGTGGTATGTTGAGTAATAAAGATAAGGCTCGATATTCCTGTTTATCTTTTTATTATGATGCCTATAAACTTGAGAAAAGTAAGATTCTTCCATTTCCAGCTCATGGTAGCCACGATAATAAATATTTTGAAATTATTCATAGTGATGTTTAGGGCGTGACACATGTCACTTCACATGCTCATTATAATTATTTTTTGACGTTTATTGAAGATTTCAATAGTTACACTTGGATTTATTTTCTCCGTTCTAAAAGTGAGGTTGGTACCATCCTTCAAACTTTCGTAGCTTACATTGAAACACAATTTTCTTCTAGTATTCGAATTCTGAGGTCCGACAATGGTGGTGAATATATGTCTCATCAGTGTCAAACCTTTCTACAACAGCAGGGTATTCTTTCTCAACGTTCTTGTCCATATACTCCTCAGCAGAATGGAGTGGTTGAAAGAAAGAACTATCACTTGTTGGATGTTGTTCAGGTTTTTTTCTTGGAATCTTCGGTTCTTCCCAAATTTTGGGTTGAAAAACCCTCTCCACAGCTGTAAATTTGATTAATCGACTCCATGCTCAACATTTAGATTTTGACTCTCCTCATTTCCGCCTATACAATACACATCCTGACTATGACATGATGCATACTTTTTGTTGTGTTTGTTTAGTCCATTTTCCTTCACATGAACGACATAAGATTTCTGCACAATCGGTGCGGTGTGCTTTCATGGGGTACAACATTGCTTTGAAAAGTTTTGTGTATTATGATGGTGTTGCCAATTGCTTCCATATCTCTTGCAATGTGGTTTTTCTTTGAGAATCAGTATTACTTTCAACAACATCTATCTTCTAATTCGACCCCCCCTCATTAGCTTTGAGGATTGCTCTCATCCTATTGACCATTTTAAACCAGATGTGATATATCAGAGATGATGGCCTCCAGCGTTACAGTCCCTTCCCGATTTCAATCCCGATCCTGATCCTATTTCAGTCTTTCATACTCTAGGCGGTCCACTCGTATTACTCATCCTACTGATCGGTATGGTTTCTTTGCAACTTTATCTCAATTCACAGTTCCTACTTCTTATTTTCAAGCTGTTGCCCAACCCTGTTGGGAAAAAGCTATGCAAGAGGAACTTCAAGCTCTTCAAGAGAATCAAACATGAGATATTGTTCCTTGCCCTTCTGGCATTAAACCTATTGGATGTAAATGGGTATATTCTGTTAAGTTTCACTCTGATGGATCACTAGATCACTTTAAAGCTCGATTGGTAGCTCTCGATAATCGTAAAGAATATGGTATAGATTAGGAGGAAACATTTGCCCATGTTGCCAAAATGACAACGGTTCGTACCGTTATTGCTATAGCTTGCCTCTAAAGGATGGTCTTTGCGGCAAATGGATGTTAAGAATGCTTTCTTATATGGCTACATTAAGGAAGAGATTTATATGACACCACATGTAGGTCTCTTCTCCTTGCCCCTCTTTCATTGTTTGTAAGTTAAAGCGCTCACTTTATAGGTTGAAACAAGCTCCTCGCGCTTGGTTCGGCAAGTTTCACTACACTCTCCTTGGTTTCTCGTTTACTCATAGTCAATATGATTCATCTCTCTTTATCTCCAACACCAAGGTGGGTATGGTGCTTCTTCTTGTTTACGTGGATGATATAGTTATTACAGGGACTGACTCTGGATTCATATCTCACCTTCAAGATCAACTTAAGGAGTCATTTCATATGAAGGATTTTGGTCCTTTACAATATTTCTTAGGACTTGAGGTGCATTCGAGTCCAGTCGGGACTTACCTACATTAACATAAGTATACATAGAAGTTGATTACCTTAGCTGGGCTTCAGGATGATAAATATGTTGATACCCCTTTGGAGGTGAATGTGAAATATCGCAAGGAGGAGGGTGATCTTCTTCTTGGTCCTTCTTTATATCATCAATTGGTGGGTAGTTTAAATTACCTTACTATTACACGACTAGATATCTCTTATGTTATCCAGCAAGTATGTCAGTTTATGCATGATCCACGATACCTCCACTTGGCTGCAGTTCGTCGTATTATTCGATACTTACTGGGTACACCTAATAAGGGCATTTTCTTTCTTGCCAACTCTCCTCTTGAGCTAGTTGTTTATAGTGATGCTGATTGGGCCGGATGTGTAGATACTCATCTCTCAATTACATGTTAATGTATATTTCTTGGAAACCGCTCATTTCGTAGCAAAGTAAGAAGCAAGATTGTGTATCTAAATCTTCCACCGAGTCTGAGTATCGTACCTTCTCTGAGATTGTTTGGCTTCAGGGTCTTCTAGCGAAACTTGGTTATCCTCAACTTGGGCATACTCCTCTTCATGCTGACAACACTAGTACCATTCAGATTACTGCTAACCCCATGTTTCATGAGCACACTAAGCACATTGAAATAGATTGTCACTCTATACGTGAGGCTTATGATGGTCATCTTATTACTCTTCCACATATCACATCTAATGTTCAGACTGCTGACATATATTTACCAAGGTGATGACTCGACAACGAGATCAATTTCTTGTAAGCAAATTGATGTTTCTCGATCGTCCAAAATCAATTTGAGGGGATGTTAACAAGATTGAAAAGATTGCGTAGATTGAAGAAGATTACGCCCAAAATTACGAGGATATTCTTGCACATATATATATTTTTACCATACATAGAATTACCATATTTATATTATTCGTAACTATAAATTGTAGGCATCTTTAATGGAAAATTCATTCAGCCAAATCTATTTACAATGTCTCCTCGTGCTCGGGTCTCCTCTCCCCAACAACTTTTCCTCGAGTTTACAGCCAAAACCTCGTACCATGCAATCCTTGATTTATTAGGACTCTCCTCCATGTCAAACCTTATCGAAATCTAAAAAACGGAGTCTTTCTGCTAGTATGTTACCCCATCCTGAAAGGATTCTACAACCAGAATTTCATCTATATCCAAACACATAGGTGATACAAAACCAATCAAGTTGCAACTTCCAATCACGGTAGAACTCCTAGAGATTTCAACAGTGTAATCCAACTAGAAATGTACTTCCTACTTCTATAAATGTATCATTCCAATTCATTATCAAGGTACATTTTTACAAAAATTTCAGCATATATTTTCACAAATTCTCTCTCTGACTTAAGCATCGGAGGGGCGACAAGGACACACCTCGAAGCCTTTGTTTCAGGTACCGAAAGATCTCGTTCGTGCTCATTCTCAGTCCTCGAGCTCGAAAATCAACATGTACGATTTTTGGTAGCATTACTATTCAACCATCAAGCAAGTACAACATGAACGATATGACATTTATGTATGCATAACTTGTCTCTCTAAAGGTTGTCAAAACAAATTGTTTACAAATTGCAGAATTCATAATCACACACCTTTGCAGATTTTGCAAATAATTATCATATCATAGGGTAGCTATTTGCTTGTTCTACTAAAAGTTGGCACTATTTCTAATTTAATTGAAGATTTGTACCTTACAGTAGTGATAGTAGCAAAAAAGAGCAAACGATAGGATAAATCGCATTTCACTAGACAGACAAATTAATATGAGAAAATGAAAGGTTTAGTTACAAATTCTAGTAATATGCATTCCTCAGAAGATCTTACTACCAAACTGTTCGGTTTCACGTCTGTTTTGGAAGGAGGGGTATAAGACTTGCACAACAGACTTAAAAAAATAAGGAGTCATTTGATGACCAAAGTTTCTATTTATTTTCTTTTCTTAATTGCAATCCCCAAATCCTGTAACTATCTTAAGATCAAGATTCTCTAGAATGTGTAAGGGGAAAAGCATCATAGTGACATATATCATACCTTTCATACAATTTGTTGAAAGACCTATAGTATCATAAAAAGGAAAAGGCGCTTAAAGAAAATGGTTTTAACATATTGGATTTCAAACACGTATTAAAAAATCCATTTTAGTTTCTCTATAAGATATAATTTGGTTTATGAATGTAGCGTAAACATTTACTGAGCTTCATATTATAGTAGTTTCTTCCGATGAATGCATATCTTATCCTAAAAGGGAAAAAAAGGTCAAGGTAATACATGGGACATATTCTAGTCAATAAAGCTCTTATGCTTCAGTAAAACTCGTCAGCTACTTAACCACTCCCAACCAACAAAAAATGTGAAAATGCTTAGTAAAGAACACTCGTATTGTACCGATGTGAGAATGCTTTGTTCCAGTTGTTACTGTTGCTACCATTATAGTTTCCTTTGAAGTTACTCTAATGGGCACCTTGATAGGCTCCTCCCTTATTCTGAGAGTAACGCTCTCCTCCATTTCAGTTTGAGCTGGGTCTGTAAGGTCTGTTTCCACCTCTAATAGATTGACTATTTCTTGAAGGTCGATCTTTTCTCAATTTCAGTTGATAGTCACTTAGACATTTGGTGGCTCCCATGGCCACGCTCAAATCAGTAACCTTCTGTCTCTGAAGCTCCGAGCATGTCCACGATTTCAACCCTGAAGGTGAATAACTTATCATTTTCTGACATATCTCGAGTATTCAACACATGTCCTAAAAAGACTTTCACGTACTCCTCGATAGAGCTTGTATGTTTCAGTTCTTGTAGTGCCCGTCGTGGCTCATATTCCACATTTTCGGGGAAAAACTGAGATCCGATCGCTTCCTTAAGGAGATTCTAAGAATCTATTCGGACCATGTTGGCCTGAATATCAGCATACTTTGTTCGCCACAATAGTTTTACATCCCCTCCAAGATACATGGTAGCTGTGGCCACCTTTCTTGCTTCGTCATTGATCGAAGCCGCAAGCAAGTATTCCACCATAGTTTTGCATCTCTACCAAAACACATGGTAGCTATTGAAACCTTTCTTGATTCGTCTTTGATCGAAGCCACAAGAAAGTATTGTTCCATATCAAACAAGAACTTATCAACTTCTTTTGCATCGTATGTCCCTCCGTAGGTACACGATTCTGGAATTCTGAGCCTGTGTACATGCTCTTATGCGGGAGCTTGCCCATTGCCTACTGCACGTTGAAGAACTAGTAATTGAGCTCTCAACATTTTCATTTCATCCTGCAAATCATACAGGATAGCAACAGCTTCACTCATTGCTGTGTAACCCCTTCGGCTTTCATCCAGTTGGATGTGTAATTCCCAAATTTTTGACTCTACCACCTCAAATTTTTCCTTGAGGCCCTCTACTGCATAGCACAACCTAGTACTTGTCACCTCAAGCGCATCTACGCGCTGTTTCGTATTCCTCTTTTGAGTATCTACCACTTTTGTGGTGTTTGAGGAAATTGATCCATAGCTTTCTTATTGAGGGTTGTGAGCCGCAGCTATGATACCAACTATCACGGGATGCATTTCTTCTTAGCACAGAAAGGGACATCGTACGGCAATAGTCTGCTCCGCTAAACTACCTTCCGTCTTTTCTTAATCGTTTCGGGACGAAAGAAAATTTGATTACAATTTGTAAAAAGCTTGCAACATAAAATTGAAATGCATTGAAAGTAAATTGATCATTGATTGCTTGAAAGCTAGAAATTACAATTGATAAAAGCAAGAAATTACAATGGATAGTGCAGAGGGCGAATCTAATACCCCCTATAATAGCATTCGAAAAAAAAAACTTAAGTGATAGGAGTAGACTTTAAATCACGAGGAATCATATTAAATGTTTGCCAATATCAGAGGTATTTCACGATTGAATAAACTATTACGACGGAAAGGAAATTACAACTTAAACTTGAACTATTATTTACAATGTGCGACTGAAGTTGGGTAAACTACGACTGCGATTGGGGCAATGGGCTTAAGTAAAGCTGCGATCCTTGACACCATGACTGAACCATGACAAATAAGGTCTTATTTGGACAGCGGTCAACCCACTGTTGACCATGGTCAACACTATTTCTTTTAAAAACAAATTATTTTTTTTGGTGATCGCATGTTTTCAACCCGCAACTCACAGGAACATAGTTGTCAGACTCAACCCAGACAATGTAGCGGGTTAATGGGTTAGTGGTTCAACTAGTGACCCGATTGTTCAATCGGTGGTTCATTTCATAAAAGTCTACAAAAAAATATAAAGTATAAATCTTTTTTTAGGGGCAAAATTAAAATTTTTAATTTATTTTTCACTAATATTTAGGTCTATAAAATAAAGTAAAATGTTGGACCAAAGTTTTTTAAAAGAATATTTTTATAAATGATTCATTAGTTAGATATATTGCATACAAGTAATACTAAAGTATTTTGTGTTCAAGTAGTGATGAACCCATTATTTTTCTTAGAGGTTCAAGGTTCAATTCTCTTGGACCTAAAAACTTTGTAAAAGAATATCAAAACCCAATCAAACCAGTCAACCGGGGCGGGTAAACACCGGTTAACTTGGTCAAAGCTTGATTTTAACCGAGTCAAGTGCATTTCTATCAATTTAATCGCCTGGCCAGTCAAGGGTCCAGGCCACCGATTTTTCGGCCAGACCGGCGGGGCCAATTTTTTTAACTATGTACAGGACCCTATTGCTGACTATGATTGACCCCCGATCATCTTTCCTTTTTTGAGAAAAACATGAAAATTATGATAATATGTCATATGCATTTATATTTTCTATATGTAATGCAACGTGAAAAAATCAATTAGTGTAAAGTTTACAAAAAATAGGTTGCCTCCCATTAGTTCTTAATTTACAATCTTAAACTCGATTTTTATCCAAAATTGGTTATGGTGGCTCGAATTAGGCTGTATTGTCCTTGAACTTCATGTGATTTTCATTCATGCATCATTTCTTTACTTTCCAAATTCAGAAATTTCGATTTTCATCTCTAAGAGCCCCTATTATTCCACCAAATTCTCTTCAATCGAATATCTTCGTTGATCAGGTGGTTTTTTTTTAGCAATTTTATAGCAATCTTTGGGGTTAGATGGTTATTCAAAATGGAGTGTAAATGTTGATCTCTTGCTTGCCTTCTACCCTTAAGATCAGATCACATTTTCCATGTCGTTTAAAGTTTGACATATTGTTAAAAACGGTCGACTCAATATAAACTAAAATATTCCGGTCTTCTTATACGTCCAACAAATGAAATCTACCGGAATATCAAATTTTCTACTTTTATGAGCACGTCTTCAACTTTGCCTCTTAGATGTGCGAGTATTCCGTCAGGAAGTTGCAGTGTGATTGATGTCCCTTTGACTCCACCTAATCCCAGTTTTATATAAATAGAATATGACATTAGATTTATACTAGCACTTGTATCACACAAAGCATTAAAGGAACAAGAGTTTCCAATTGAAATTAGCAAAGTAAAACTCCCTAGATCTTTCAGTTTGAAAGGTAGTTTATTTTGTAATCTTTCAATGCTATCTTCTATTAGCACCATTGTCTCAAACTCCGAAAGCTTTTTATTCTTGGTTATCATATCTTTCAAAAACTTTGAATAGCTCGGAATATTTTATATTGCATCAACGAATAGGATATTGATGTGGAGTTTCTTAAGAACATCCAGAAAATTTTCAAATTTTATATCTTGTTTGTTCTTCTAGAACTTCTAAGAAACAAGAATAGGAGGCACATAAACCTTGACCGAACTTTGTGCCTTAGCATTAGATGTTTTTATACTTTTCCACTCTTTTTTTATAGGTGCTAATTTTTCTTCTCTTGCCTCCTCACCTATCAACACATGTTGATTAATCTTGTTTGGCTTCTTCACATAAATCTTCGATAACTATACCATACTCCTCTTTTATTTGGAAACTTACTCAAGAAATTCTTAAACCTATTACAAGCTTCATGTTAGATTTTTGTATCATATTGTTGGAATGTAGAGAATTCTAGTCGAATCTTTATTACTTTTGTAGGTAGAAAGGAATTATTACAAGATTTCCTTAACAAGACATCTCATGTAGTGATATGCCATGTGGTTCGGAAATCGTATCTTTTTACGCATTCATGTATGCCTCTTGTTTGTAATAGTACAAACACTAATAATATAGATCCCTCTTTATATTTACAATCATAGCCAATGTGTGTGGACATGGCAACTGGTCAACTTGTAGCATCCTGTAGGCGAATATATGTTAATCTATATCAACCACAAAAGAGGAATTGCCATCACTAACTGAAAAAGATGGTTTAATTGGCAAGAGATACCTACAAACAGTGACTAAAAAATTTTTGTCACAAAAAAACATACATGTCGCAAAGAACTTAAATACAGGTCTCAACATCTACAATGCATGTCACAAGAGAGCTTTTACATGTCATACAATTAATAGGTTATTTAATATTACATTCTATCAACTTATAAATGTGTTGATTCGTGGTAATATGTAGGTCATTCAGTCACAAACCAAAATATGATAACAATCCTCAAAAGACAATATATGTCAGGTCACAGAGATGGATATCAAGGCACAAATACATCAGTGAACTAATAAACCATAATCTTTCAAGTAATTAGCTCAAACTTTACCATGCCAAGCATATCATCCAGTCGCAGAACATTTTCACGCATTAGGTATAGTTCACGCACATCAATGGATGTCACATAATCATACATAAGGTTAAAATATCAATGTTACCCTCAAGTTCCTCAAATTTGTGTGTGTTTGTGTGTGTGTGTGTGTACGATATGGTAACAAGTAATATAGTGGACATTTGAGTATGGATTATCGTTCCCATGAAAACTATACTTTAGGTCTTAATCTACTTTTTTTAATTCCTATTTGACAAAAGCAAGGTAATAATTTATGATGATTGTTATTATTTTGACTAACTACTTTTAATAAATATGTGATGAATATTAGGGAAAAACAATTTCATCCATTAATCACATTTATTCTTAATTCAAGATTCATAACCTAATGCAGTGTTCAATCGAATTCTTCTATTGTATTTAATTTACCCCTCTCGAGTTCTTATTGAACTTATTTAACAAATTAAATTCCATATCTCTATGCGAATCAGTTTTAGTTAAACGAAACACTAGTTCTAAGAATTCATATTATGACCGCAATAATTAGTATAGGTATCTTTACACGTTATACTAATTTACTGAATTTTATTATATGGTCTAGATCTCAAACTCACATCTCGATTCGTAAGAGACTCGCTTAATTATCAAATTTTTGATCAGGTAATTTAGTGCATTAAACTCATAATAAAACCAACACATAAATAAACAAATCACATAAATCTTGAATAAAAAAAATAAAGGATCACAATTCGACTAAATTGTTTTCCCTAATATAAAAATTAGGTATTCATACTGTAAAAATAAGAACGCAAAAAAGTGAAAAGATATCATCAAAAATTGACGAAACGTAAAAATTTATGGTGTTTGCAGTTTCCTTTCTTACTTTCTTTTCTTCTTCTTTTCTCTCTCTTCTCTTTCTGTCTCTGCCGTTTTTTTCTGTTTTCCCTTCTCTTCTCTTTTCTTACTTTCTCCTCTTTCTCTTTTCTCTCTTTCTTTTTTTCTTCATTTCTTCTTCATGTCGTTTTCCCCTTCTTTTTCTCTTCCTTTCTTTTTCTATCCGTGAATCCGTCTACCTCTCTGTCCATCCTTTGGGCCTCCAATTAAAATTTTCAATACAAGTCTATTGAGACCCATTTAACTCAAATGCATTTAATATAATATTTCCCACCAAGATTTCATCTTTGAATTTTGCCATTTTTCGCTACTTCTGCATTTTTTTCTCCAACTCTTCATTAAACATAAAATTTTGCTTACAAAATACAATGTAACATAAATTAGGTAGAATTTAATCCAAAAGATAATAAAATATCATGATTTAAGGCCACCAATAAGTGTATAGACTACACTTATCAAGATGCAAAAATGTAATTGGAAGTAATACATTACTAGATACTTTCTAACCTTCATATTTATTGTATCTAGTTATTGCATGTTGTATTTAATTCTAATAATGTGTATGTGCGGACGGAGGAATTAAATGCTTGCCTGATTTATCGAAATATTTCTTTAGGTTTTATAGTAAATGATATGAACAAATTCCATGACAGGTTCTCGGATACACAACTTCAATTGCATTCTTGATACTATTGTAGTGATCCGAGATAAAACACAATCCTTCCTTATCTCCAAAACCTTTCTTCAAGTTTTCAAAAACTATGTTCAAGATCTGTCATTTTCATTATCTCCAATTCCAAATGTGAGTATTACTATTTTGTTACTTGCATTCAGTGTACATGGCGTGAAAAGAGTACCACCATTGTGTCCATTTAGATATATATTGACTATAATCACAGACCTACAATGCTCCTACCCAGGAATTGATGCTGAGTGCCATGAAGCAATATTTAAACCTATTGTAACCATCTAGCTCTACTCCTATGACCGACCCATAATTTGTCTATTCAAGCATGAAAAAGTGCTCAGTATCATTTGAAAGATTATGTTGGATCATCCCTAATTATTTCAAAGTTTGCTCCCGAAATCTCCAAACCTTTATATAGTTCAAAGAAACACCATACATATGCATCACATCATTCCATATATCGTTTAGAGTGTATATAGTATCGACGAGGTATACTTGTACTTGATGCAAGATGACACAACTGATGTTGACACTTGCTTGTGAGGTACTAATACTATGTTTGACGCACAAAGTGACCATCACTCATCTCTATAACTTTAAATAGATCTATTTTCCCTAACTTTGGATGATCTGAATATCCATTTTCTCTCATCATGTGAATACTTGACAAAATATTCATTCTTGTCTAATCAAACAATCAAAAACTCGAACATGTTTTGTATTGCAAAAAATGACATGCTCAATTTACAAATCTCCTTGTTCTAAAAAAAACCCTCCTTTCTACTACCTTCCTAGACTCAATAATGGATACAACTATGACATGATGGTTCAACGGTTGCTTCACATGTCTGATGATATATCTTGTAATGAAAATAGCTCTCCACTAGATTGTACATTAATTGGAATCGGCTCCATAAATGGAAAATTGACAGATTGCAGCTATGGCATAAACGCTTATGGGGTATTTGGAAGGGTCGTGTAGCGACCGAGACCTTTTAATTAAAATAATATTATTTCTCGAAAAATGTGTCGCTAAACCTTAAACCCTAACGTTAAATTAAAACCGCATTCGTCTAGCCGTTATAAAAACGAATTCAAAATCTATTCGATCGAATCCAATCTCGAATAATTATTTTAGTATCAATTCCGATTTATTTTATTTAAATCGAATTTTAATAATTTCAAGTCCAATATTTAGAGCCCAATATTTAA